>CM014278.1:1398429-1458613 GCA_004135705.1 Alloteropsis semialata
CAGGAGATGCGTCATAATATTAAAGAAAGACGGAGGAAATATCATCTCAAGGCTGACAAGGCTTTGGGCCACATCATCCTGCAGCTTTGCTAGATTACTGGGATCGATTGCCTTCTGGTCGATTGCATTGAGGAAGGCGCATAGCTTCACAATAGTTGTTCGGACATTAACGGGTAGAATTCCCCTCAGCGCCACCGGAAGCAATTGTGTGAGCAGCACATGGCAGTCATGGGACTTGAGGTGTACGAATTTCTTCTCTTTCATATTTATCAGACTCTTTACATTCGATGAGTAGCCAGACGGGACCTTAATACTGTTCAAGCAATCAAACATGCTGGCCTTCTCCTCCTTGCTTAGAGTGTAGCTAGCAGGACGTAAGTTCCATCGCCCTTTCTCTCTTTTCTCAGGATGCAGGGGATCTCGTTGTTTCATACGTTTCAGGTCTTGTCGTGCTTCAAGCGTATCTTTTGACTTTCCGTAAGTACCAAGGAACCCTAGCACGTTTACGCAAAGATTTTTGTCAGGTGCATCACATCAATTGCGTGGCGGACATCTAAGACCTCCCAATATGGTAGGTCCCAGAATATTGACTTTTTCTTTCACATCGGTGCCTTTCCATTTTCACTTGCCGCTGGCTGGCTGCTAGGTCCCTTCCCAAAGACCACCTTCACATCTTTTACCATAGCAAATACATATTTTCCATCCCGATGCCTTGGTTTGCTACGATTTCCGCCTCAAAATGCTTTCCTTTCTTTCTTAGCGGATGTTTCTCAGAAAGGAATCGACGATGGCCCATATCCCTTGTTTGACTGTCCCGACAGGTTACCAAGTGCAGGCCAATCATTGATGGTCACGAACAGTAATGCTCGTAGGTTAAATTCCTCTTGCTTGTGCTCATCCCACGCCTTTACACCATCTTTGCCCCACAACAACAAAAGGTCCTCAATCAGTGGCCTTAGATACACATCAATGTCGTTGCCAGGCTGCTTTGGCCCTTGGATTAGCACTGGCATCATAATGAACTTCCGCTTCATGCACATCCACGGAGGAAAGTTGTACATACAAAGAGTCACGGGCCAAGTGCTGTGGCTACTGCTCATATCACCGAAAGGATTCATGCCATCCGTACTCAAACCAAATCTTATGTTCCTTGCATCTTCTGCAAAGTCTGGGAACGCTCTGTCGATTTTTCTCCATTGCGACCCATCAGCGGGGTGTCTCAACATATTGTCTTCCCTCCGATCCTCTTTGTGCCACCGCATCAATTTAGCATGCTCTTTGTTTCTGAACAAGCGCTTCAGACGTTGTATTATAGGGAAATACCACATCACCTTGGCAGGGACTCTCTTCTTGTGGGGCTCTCCCTCAACATCACCAGGGTCGTCTCGCCTGATTTTATATCGCGAACAATTGCAAATCGGACAGGCATCCAAAGATTCGTACGCCTTGCCCCGATAAAGGATACAATCATTGGGACATGCGTGTATCTTTTGTACTTCCAGTCCTAGAGGGCAAACGATTTTTCTTGCTTCGTATGTTGTTTCGGGCAATGTGTTGCTCTCTGGAAGCATCTTCTTTATCATTTTCAATATCTCTCCAAAACCTTTGTCAGACAAGCCATTAGTTGCCTTCCATTGCAACAGTTCCAGTGTGGTACCCAACTTTTTCTGGTCCTCTTTGCAATCTGGGTACAACAATGTTTTGTGGTCCTCCAACAAACGCTTCATCTTTTCCCGCTCTTTCGTACTTTCGCAGCCTTTCTCTTCATCACGGATCATGCCACCTAAGGCATCATCATCCTCATCTTCTGCAACTGCTTCACCCTCGCCCATTGCTGTATCATCTGCAAAGGCACCGTATTGTGCAAAGTCCGGGATGTTGTCGTCACCTTCTTCATCACCTTCTTCAAAGAATATCCCGCTTCGCCGTGTTTGGTCCAACAGATATAGTTAGGCATGAAACCACTCATAAGCAAGTGTGTGTGGACCACCTTCTTCGAGATGTGATAATCCTTCTTATTCTCACAGACCTTGCATGGGCAACATAAAAAACCCGAGGTCAAGTTAGCCTCTGCCGCGTCGAGGAATTGATGAACGCCATTAATGAAGTCAGATGAGCGTCTATCCGCGTGGTACATCCATTGCCGATTCATCTATTCACAAAATACAATGAAAAATTCATCCCCAATTTCTAAAGTTCGTAATAAACCTAAATAAGAATATCATATATAATCTCTAAAAATCTTAATAACCGTAAATATCAACATCATTTGATGCCACCAAAAAGATATATTTCCAAAGTTCGTAATAAGCCTTAACAAGAATATCTTTTATAATATCTAAAAATTTCGACAGCACCAAAAAATTTTGAAGGAGTGATTTGCCTCAGATATGTTGTCTTTCATTTGACCTTGAACTTGGAGCATAAGAAACATTACAGGTGGTAAAAAATTTGGTTCATGGTAGGCATGGAACCATGAGACACACCCAGCCCAACCATCACAACCGATCCGTTGCTTGGGCATGGATGTGTCTCATGGTTTGATGACAACCATGAGAAGCATAACTATACAATACAAGCTCAAGCTCAAGGTCATCATATGTTACCCAGCTAGAAAACTAGGTAAAATTTGATATCATCATAGGCATGCCAAGAGTTGAATTGTTTTAGTTCAAGATATTGACAACCATGAGAAGTAAAATTGAATTTAAAATCTAACTAAATAAGAATATCATTTATAATCTCAAAAAATCCTAAACACCCTAAATATCAACGTCATTTGAAGCCTCTAAAAAGATGTAATTCTAAAGTTCGTAATAAGCCTAAATATGAATTTCATTTATAATCTCTAAAAATCCTAATAACCCTAAATATGAAAATCATTTATAATATCTAAAAATCATAATAAGCATAAATATGAAAATCATTTAAAGTTTATACAAATAATCCAAAAATCTAAACAATGTCTAAAATTTTTGCATCATCTCTACACATGCAACAACTAACTATATAGTGATTCTCTATTACAAATTCATAATAAAAATGAAGATTAAATCTAAAATCTCTTATTTCAATCCATTCCACAAAACACAAATTACTCAAAACATAGAGCATAAAATAGACCAAACTAACCGTCAAAAGAGAGAGGATGAAGTTGCTAACCTTCTAGCGGAATTGGTTTGCAAAATCTCCAAAAGTTATGAAAAAATTGGGCATGAGCTCCCCCAACCCGAGCTCAATGGAGGATGAAGAAATGAGCCATGGCTCGGGCTGGGGGAGGAAGAAGGGGATTTATACGAAGAGCCCCTTTGGTACCGGGTGGTGGCACCAACCCGTACCAAAGGGGGTCACATTGGTACCGGTTGGTGTCACCAACCGGTACCCGAGGCTCATTGGTACTGGTTGGTGACACCAACCGGTACCAATGTGTCCCCTTTGGTACCGGTTGGTGCCACCATCCGGTACCAATGAGCGCGCAGAATTATTGGCGATTGGACCCGATACCAACCGTGACCGATTAGGGTGGATGGATAGAGAGTTCTCCGGTAGTGGTAGGCAAAGCTGAGCTAAGTCAAGCATGTGGTTATTTTTCATGCTATATACAGTAATGAAAATTTGCAGATCGATAGCAAAACCAGCTTTTACCAGTGTTTCTTTTGGTGGAAGTCCAAAAAATTGTCATTATTGTATTTGTACAAGTATTTAGCTTTGTTAAAGATTACATCAGTGGCACTCTGTGTTGCCGAAAAAGGTCAAATTGGTTGAGGGCGAGCGCAGTGGGGTGGTTTTCTACAATGGGGCCGGGTATAAGTACTCAAAAATGTTAATTCCCATCCCGACCACCCTCACCACTGATTTATTTTAGTCCACGCCCCCAAAGTCCATGGAAAATTATATTTTTCTTAGCACCTCTTCTACGAAGCTTGCTCCATAAGACTTTGTCATGGGCTCTTTCAAATATTGTTCTTCTGTGACCCTCACTTCACCTAGAACCAGGACTCCTTAATAATGATGTCTGGAACCTATTTATAACTCTTTTAGCCAAGGCTAGCGCCAGTAAAACACGTGTGTATAATCACTCTATAGTTAGATTCTACGCCCCTAGGATACGATGGAGTTGAAACATCTGTATAAAAAGCCTGTTGCTTTCAGATGCGCATCAGGGACAACACGGCGGTAACCATCCACCAACAAAGCGTTTACATATACTATACAGTAATACACACTGGTGCTTTGACAAGTAGTTGAAGGAAAGGTCATATAGGCATTGCTCGATCGATGGTCAAGTGGTTGCTGTCTCTTTCATGTTTCCATTTCAACAGGAAAGTATATAGAGGAGAAAAGGCGTCAAGGATAAAATATTTCGTCTGCTCCGGTCAGTAGCTCAATAAACACGTGCTGCGACTGAATGAAAAAAAAAATCAAATAGAAATGTTGACTGACGGAAGGATTGGCGGCGACGAACCAATAAAGAAATGCACTTGTGCAAGAGGAGATTGAAGTAACAATGATTATCTGGTCGATTAATGGAGTATAATTTACACTAAACCGTGGTTACCATATATGGTAACATGTCTAGCTAGGAGCTTAACACTGTGCTGCTTAGGCTCTGTGTAATATATTGGACACGTATACTAAGACGATCTAGGTCATCGTTCAGCTCACTGGAAACCTGTGAGGGAACGCTGTCGCTGGTGGACTGATATACTAGCGTGCAGCAAAGCATTGGTAGCGCTCACTAGCACGTGCGAGACCTGTGACGAATGGCGAGGGAGGTAGTAGGTGAGGTGTGGTGTGCCTGAGTCTGACTGGCTGCGCTCCAGTACAGTAGTACTCGGGGGGTGAAGCGATCAGCGATGTGACACGTTCGGCGTTCCATTCCAGGCTGACCCGATGGCATGGCAGCAGCTGAATGGTGAATGGACCCCATCCAATGATGCGCCGAGGGAGAAAAAGAAACGTGATCCACGCGCGGCCTTCGCACACGGACAGAGGGGGAGTCAGGGACAGGCTTTTGTCCTCTCGTCCGGGCTCCGGCCCAGCCACCAGCATCTACAGTGCTAGTCCTGGTTCATAGGCCATAGCAGTAGCACAAGCATGCGTGGTGTGAGCACAGCCGCACAGGCGCTCTGCCCCCTGCCGCTGCGGCCGACTCTCTCTACCGGCACTTATCCACCGGGGCCCGGCCGCCAGATTCCGCTCGCTCCTCCTGGCTCCGGCCCTTGCCCAAACAGATAGAAATGGAAGCAGCAGCGGCAGCGCGAGGCAGGAGGCAGGAGCATACGGGTTTGTATGTACCAAGCGAAGCGTCGGTGCTGCGCTGGGCTGCTGCTGGTGCGGATCAGGATTCAGGAGGACGGAGCAGGCACACAGGCACGGCCAGAGTTGCAGGAGGGTTGGATGAACGGACGCCATGGGATGAGCCGTGACAAGCAGGCACACAGGCACGGCCAGAGTTGCAGGAGGGTTGGATGGACCAGAAGGATCGGTCGAACATGATGACGGTACCGGGACCGGGCAGCAGAGAGCAGAGCACCACCAGAGGTGGCCGTTCTGCGTCCGGTTGCAGCTAGCGGCGTGTATCACATCCTGACGGATGCATGCAATGCAACCTTGCGCGTGGGGCCTTCGGCCTTCCATCTCTGACAGCTAGCTACTCTGCTGGTAATTCCTTTACCCTTTTTTTTTTACCAACGACGCACGATGCTGTTGGCCTGTTGCTATGAATCTCGACGCACGCTTTCGCCTTTGGCTCACCCCACCTGATGACCCATGTTAGGTAATTAACTTTACTGGAGTAGAAGAAAAGCACGGGACACATGACTACATGAGATGGACAGATGGTGCTCTCCACTCGTGCGTGCTGAATCCATGGAAATTCCTGGCAGCTTGACCAACCAGCAGACTGCTCGTCTCCCAAATTCACAGCATATTCTGAATCTAGGCCTTGTTTAGTTGGTGAAAGTTGGTTGAATTTTCTGTAGAAAAAATGCATTGAGAAGTGTGTTGCAGAGAGAAGGACACGTTTTCCAATATATTACTTTTGGTCGAATTGCAAAAATTTGCAGGAACTAAACAAGGCGCTGCCAGGGAAGGCCGGGGCCCCACCGTACCGTCTCGTGGTAGCTGCTGGCCTGCTGTCTCGGCTCGCTCCAAAAAAACCAAACGGAAGAAAAAAAACCAGCTCATTCACCCATCCATTCAACGTTCCTTGTTGTTACCATATCTGGCGATTGATTGAGCACCCATTCAACAAGGAAACAAAGACAGAAAATCCACCCAATTAGGATGGGCCACTTGCGAGTGGACAATTCTACCACTTTGTAAACATGTCCCTCAGCTTCGCTCCATTTTTCATACACTTCAACCGTGCTAAGTGCTCCGGAAAACGCAATGCAAGCGTAAACACAGAAAGACAGGCATCATACAGAAAAAATACAGAACTAGGCAAACTAGAGAGATGCCCCGCGCATTTGAGTGGCTAGTATACAGAATTCAAGTATCTATATATCTATTTTTGTATCCTTATTGTTTTTCCTAAACTTATTTTTTCTTACCGGTGTCCTCTTGTTACACATTATGCCAAATTGTGACAAAATAATTCAGGTATTGTCATAATACTTTTCTTTGTTAAGACTACTATTATCTTTGTTGCTCAATCTCATAATCTATATTTACATCTTTATTTATTTTTATTTGACTAAGTAACTTTGATTGGAGTTATTTTTAGTTAATGGTAGAAGTTGGCAGTTTTATCAGCTAAAAAGAATTCATATTTATGTTTGTATAGTGACAATGGCGGGATAATTAATGACTGGACTAATTTCATAATAAAGGAAAAGGTATATATTTTTTGGATAAAGCATTATTATTTTGGTTAATTCTTCCTTTACGTAAGCAAATATTTTATTTTATTTTTTATTTTAAATAGTGTTAAGGTATTTTAGGATAATTTTTATGTAACGACATTGGTGGATGACTTTTAAAAAGATAAAGATATAGGGATGTTTTAGGCTAATTTTTATGTATTGACAATTGTGGATAATTTTTTAAATAGTTACATGGTATTATAGGCTAATTTTTATATAACAGCAATTATAATTTTATTTTTTCCTCTGATTAACGTGAGAATTTCTATGTCTTAAGAGTGAACGTAACTTTTCTAATGACATTGGTGGATGACTTTTAAAAATATGTATGGACGTTTTAGACTATTTTTATGTAATGGCAGTAGTGGGTAATTTTAAAGTAGTTAAGGGGTATTTTTGGTTAAATTTTACGTAATGGCAGTGGTGGGTAATTTTAATTTTTCTTATTTCTCCGATTAACGTGAAAATTTCAAGGCCTTGAGAGCGAACGTGGAGGCTCCGGCCAAATACTAAGATAATAGATGCTACAGAATAACGACTTATTAGTATGTCAAAATTATATATACTCACCATTGATGATACGCCCTTAAAGCAAAGGGAGAAACAAGTAGGTCAAATGAGGGGTGTTTGTTTCCACCTGGATTATATAATCTAGCTTATGAGTCCAGGGCACTATGGTAAAAGACCACCATAGACCACTTAAATAATCTCAAATAAGCTGTATATGGGTAACTTATTTTAGCTTATTTGGTGGTCCATGGTGACTTTGCTATAATATCCTTGGTCCATACGCTAGGTTATATAATCTATGTGCCGATTCACTCACTACGGTTCATTCCTTGCACTAATAAAAATCAGTAGTAGTAGAGAACATCTGCTGCTGCTGCGAGACCAATGCTATGCCTAAGCGATGATTCATTGCAATTAAACAGGGAGCACGCAGCAACCTTGGCCCTTTGACCTCCATCAAGCTCCAGTGTCTAGCTTAGCTCGGATGAAAATATGACCGGTGGTTGTGGCAAAAGGCCAATTGCCGCAGGGCCTATGCGTAAATAAATGGGCCCAGAGACGAGAGTAGAGAAAAGAACAACAATGGCGACAGGTAATTAAAAAAAAATCTCCTGCATCAAGTGTGTGTAAAGAAAGGGAAATGGGAAAGCAGGAGGAACGCGTGCTGCCGCATACACATCACATGCCGCAGGCCCCGCCACCACGTGACGACAACTGGGGTACGGGTGAAAACATTTGCATCCGTCGGATCCGGATGGACGGACGGGCGGGCCCACCACGCGAGCAAAACGTGCTGCACTCCAAGCCCCGCCCGCCCCCCGGTGCCGTGAAGCTTCCGCGCGCTCTCGTCCTCCTCCCTCGCAGAGAGGGCAGCACGCGGTTAACTTATCCTTCCTTTCAGCTACGCGTACACGCGACGCTGCCATTTTCTTCTCAGCTGGAAGTTCCACGCTTACTCAGCTACTAATTCTCCTAGTCTAGTCCTACTCTACTGTACTAGAAAAATATTAGAAGTTCGTGGAGGCACTCGAGCATTTACGCCATGTCTAGCAAAAAAAAAAACATCAGAAACAAAATGAATCTCTGCTCTCTTCGTTCACCTTTAATCAGCGAGCAAAATCTCTCCGATGATGCATTAAATACACCATGGCATGTTTCTAGTTAATATAACGATTAACCGAAAGAGCGGTGTTGTTGTGGCACAATGAAGTCTGCGTGTGCCACAAGCGTCACGCATGTCCAACACCGAGATAAAATCGGCTCCCACGGCACTAATACGACAATCGATCAATGGTTTGCTTATGTGCTCATAATTATTGGATGTCTCCTCAATTCTCACACATTTTGTCTATAGCAGAGATAGTTCTAACATGATTGTTGTACATGAATGGACTCTACATGGACACGAGAAGACAAGAACAAGTCATGTTGCGAGCTTTCTATAATGTTGTGACTTATTTTGTTAATGCCTTCATATTTTGGTACAACAATATTTTGGTAGGCCATTCCCTAAGTGATCCAAACATGCCTTTAATGTCAGGCACAAATAAAATAAGTTCACAACATTATATATTATATTACTTCAATGACGTTGTATCCTCAATAATTACACATTTGCCTGTAGCAAAGTCGATGGTGCAGGGCACGCACAGCGCAGAGACGACGGCCGTCTTTTTATGTCCAACTGGGCAAAATTGAGTGATGTGGCGCTCATTAATTGAAGAGAGAAGGTGTTGCCGTCGACTAGTTCGACTACGGCTTGGGCGCGTGCTCCTAGGCAGAAGGTACGAGCAGCTGCAGCTCGTGGACAGCACCACGGATCCCATGTGCGTATGCACCTGCAATTTTGCTTTGGTGGTAGAGCAGCTCGCGTAGTGGTTGTGTTAAGTGACCTGATTTATTCCTTAAGCTAGGACTGTGTCTTCTTTGTTTTTTATTGTGGCTTGTGCTGCTATTTTTTTTTGCCATCTTATATGTAATGTAAACTTTGCAGGGACAAAAAATTCTACCTTATTCATATGAGTATATATTATAATATACTTTTTTAACAAACACTCCACTTATTTGAATATTTCATGCAATATATAATGTAAGCACCGAAATGACTACAAAGATCAAATTTATAGTAGATCACCAGGATTTATGTATCAATGGATACATTAAACAGTTTGCAGACAGCTAAATAGATGACTGTTATACAAGCTGTCTATTTATCTGTCTGTATGTGACATGGCAAATCAAATAGACAGCAGCTGTCTAAACATGATTTTATAGTACATGTATGGTCTTTATGTGGACATAATGTTGGCGCCTGGCGCAAGAAAAAGCGGGTCTAAGGGGGTGTTTAGTTCACCTCTTTTGCCATCCATTTTGCAAAATACGCGTTTCTCAATGCACTTTTTCTCTGTGCACGTGGCCCAATACGCCTCCATTTTGCAAAACGGCAGGAACTAAACACCCCCTAAGTTGCGACGAAGAGAGCCAGAAAAGAAATGGAGGTGGTGTGACGTTATGCATGTTTCCAATAAATCCTATCTACATACATTTATAAGCAAGCTTAGAGCCATGCCAGGGTGTATTGATATTCACCAAACCTCTCGTTCTGGCCTGAAGTCATCTTAGAGATATGCTGAATGCCTGAATTATCTATCTAGATGTTTACTCACGTAAATCAGTGTAACACAATATGAAAATCTAAACATCTTTTAAAAAACTTTCTTAAAGCAAAACCTACAATCTTCCACAATGACCCACAAGGTTCTTCTTCCACCCTGCGGTGAGCGTAGCATTTTTGTTCGGAATCCAAAAGGGCGTGAATGCGTAGTGGCGCGCGCATCCGGTGGTCAAGTTGCGGGAGTAGGATTAGAGTAATCGTGGGCCGCGACAAGGACCCGGCGGCCACCTGCCTCGCACAGCCTGGCCCGCCCTTGTTAATCAACACTAGCCTCCAGATCGCAGAATCACGCGTCCGCGTTAAAATATAGCCCACGCCCTTGTTTTTGTTTCGCCCAGTAAACAAAGCACGGGCGCACGATGCCCGGGCTCGCTAAACACGTGAAGGCGGAGCGGACGGCCCAGATTTTGCGACAGGTTTTAAACGATAAGATCGCGCGCGGGTCGCTTTCCTCCCTCCCTCCCCGCCGCTGGGCCTTATTTAATTCGCCTGTCTGCTGCGTGGGCCCGCCGACGGAGGACTTTCCTCCTACCCTTCGCCCTCTCGCTGCACGTGGGCCAGCTCGCGCTCGCTTCACCGCAGCGGCGAAATGGACCCACGATGGGTCCAGTCAACAGTCAAACAAGGCCGGCTGGAATGGATGGCCGGGCTCTCTCACTCACTTGCGGTCTAGCTCAAGGCCGTGCGTGGCTCACTCGTTGGCTCGGCAGCAGCATCTCAAGCTCACTCACCCTTAGCCCCCGTGCCACATGAGGCTTGTGCACGTGAGTGATTTTTTTTCTTTTTAAAAAAAGGCTTGTAATGCTCAACTTGGGCCATGGAATATACGTGATGTTTTGTTCAGAAAACATACACGTTTATATAAAAAATACATGACGGCAATTATCTGTGGACGAATTAATTAGTTGCATTCTAAAGAATCTAGATAAGGATGAAAGGTAGGGCTAAGAAGAAAGGTCTGGGGTCATGATCCCTTGAAACAGAGGAGCTAACCACGTTTTTTTAATACAAAATGTACTAGCACTCACGAAGTACTGGTATTAGGTGACGGGTCTCTTCTTCATCGTACCACCAATTGTGGTACTCCTAGGCTCGTAAAGGAGAAACCGGCGTGCAGCTGACTTATATGGAACTCCTGCATGGTGGTAAATGTCCCCTAAAATCAACACAAATCCTCGCAAGCACATTAAGGGGGTGTTTAGATGTTGTTAGACCAGTCTCAGTGCATAGTTTTATGGCACAGTTACCTATTCTGAGGACTAGGTAACTGTGCCTGATGGGTTTCATGGGGATGAAACTCTCCTCACAAATGATGAAACCCTCTTTTCTCTCTCCTCATAAAGGCCTTGCCATGTCAGCAAAATTGCTGATATGGTATGTTATTTAAAGCTAATGAAACTCCTCATGAAACCCCCACTGAGAATGGCCTTATGCATAGTGTTTTATGCATTGGGTCGCGTGCCACAGAGAGAAAAAAGTGCATTGGGAAACGCGTATTATGCAAAATGGAGGAGAGAGGGAGGGGGGTGAACTAAACACCCCCTAATCCTATGTGCAGTGTCTTCCTGTTCTGTTCATGGTCTTTTACCAAAAATAAGCATGTTCCCATGCACAGGGTTAGCTGGTTTTGTCTCTCCGCTCGTGTCCAAAGTCCAAACCTAGTAAGTTTTGCATTTTTATTCATATTCATGAAGTTAATCTATCATGGTCTCATAGTGATAATGTAAAACAGATAATACAGTGTAACTAGTCAGCACCTTCCTTGGACAGCAACTGCGAGACCAACGACATCGGAACCATTCGATTTTTGTGTGTGGAGTTTTTTTGCAACGCATGTGATCCAGCACAGACGCGCATGTCCTCCCCATAGACCACACTAACATTTGGTGCTCTTCCAGTACATTCTCACGTGGAAAATGCCTACCCCCCGTCCCCTTTATATCTCATTTCATGAATAAAACATATGCCCACAGCAACACAAGAGCAAATATGTTCAACTCACGAGCACCGGGTTTGGATTTGCTTTTGTACAATTCATAGTCCTATGGATTCTCCATGCAAATATACAGATACGGGTCTGGTGAGTGGTGGCAATGAGCCGATGAACAAGAGAGATCTTTTTGACAATATCGTAACAGCTGGACATTTTGTCCATGCGATCCAGCAGAAACGCACGCTCCAACCCATGCATAGTAAAGATAGTGGCCCACCGTATCCCGTATAGAAATTGGTCTCTCCAATACTGGGATACGAGAAATCTCAATATAATAATTGGACACAGAAATGAAAATAGCTGACCGTTGTATGCATCAGACTGGCGGCTGGTGGATGGTCCTGATTTGTTGTGAGAGAAAAGTACTGCTGGCTGGCTGATGCTGATTTGTTGTGAAAGAAAAATACTGCTGGCTGGTGGCACGGAAGCCAACCGAACAGGCTCCGGTATTATCAGCACCAAATACATCGCTAGCTTTCCAAGGATATCGATATCTAACATTACCCCACGACCGAAATTTAACAATGAGATCCAGCAGATACGCATGCCCCGCTCCCATCCAGATCATTCTCACATGTAAAGGGCCTGCTGCTGCCGTTAGAATATGTGAATACTACAATACGTACGAGGCTAGTTTTTTTTTAACACAATAGCCCACGCGGTGGGGGGTGGTGTCCTGTCCTATGGCGCCAGGAGCAGCCACTGACAGAGCGGGCCCACCTTGGGGAAGGAAGGCTACAACTACAAATCCGGTGGTTACACAAACGCGCGCCCCTGAATTGTAGGCCACCCCTGCTAAAATCGACCCCCCGGCGTGTGGCCCCGTTTCGCTATTCGGCGCGGCGCAGGCCCTGGGCCCCACGGGGGAGGGGTAATTCCGGATTTGCCCTTGTGAGAAGCGCAGTGAGCGGCGGCCGTGGCACGGGCGTTTTCGGGCTTGCGCCACTAATCCCACGGATTCCGCGTTCTAAACCATTTTCTCTTTCGCTTTCCCCTCGCCCTCCATTCTCCTCCACCCACCATTTTTCCTTCCTTCCTTCCCCTCCTCCTCTCCCGTGTCTCCTCCACCTCGAGCTCCTTTTCCTCCTTCCTCGCGGCTGGAGTTGGCTCGGCTCGGCGGCCCATGAACCTGTGGACGGACGACAACGCCTCCATGATGGAGGCCTTCATGGCCTCGGCTGACCTCCCGGCGTTCCCGTGGGCGGCGCCGGGCGGCGGCGCGTCGTCGGCCGCCGCCACGCCGCCGCCGCCGGCGCAGGTGCCGGCGGCCATGGCGCCGGGGTTCAACCAGGACACGCTGCAGCAGCGCCTGCAGGCCATGATCGAGGGCTCCAGGGAGACCTGGACCTACGCCATCTTCTGGCAGTCCTCCGTCGACGCCGCCACCGGCGCTTCGCTGCTCGGCTGGGGGGACGGCTACTACAAGGGCTGCGACGACGACAAGCGCAAGCAGAGGCCCCTCACGCCCGCCGCCCAGGCCGAGCAGGAGCACCGCAAGCGCGTGCTCCGCGAGCTCAACTCGCTCATCTCCGGCGCCGCCGCCGCCCCCGACGAGGCCGTCGAGGAGGAGGTCACCGACACCGAGTGGTTCTTCCTCGTCTCCATGACGCAGTCCTTCCTCAACGGCTCCGGCCTCCCCGGACAGGCGCTCTTCGCCGGACAGCCCACCTGGATCGCCTCCGGCCTCTCCGCCGCGCCCTGCGACCGCGCGCGCCAGGCCTACAGCTTCGGCCTCCGCACCATGGTCTGCGTCCCCGTCGGCACCGGGGTGCTCGAGCTCGGCTCCACCGACGTCGTCTTCCAGACCGCCGAGAGCATGGCTAAGATCCGCTCGCTCTTTGGGGGCGGAGCTGGGGGTGGCTCCTGGCCGCCCGTGCAGCCCCAGGCGCCGCAGCAGCAGCCCGCGGCCGGGCCGGACCAGGCCGAGACGGACCCCTCCGTGCTCTGGCTCGCCGAAACGCCGGTCATGGACATCAAGGACTCCATGTCGCACCCCTCGGCCGAGATCTCCGTCACCAAGCCGCCGGCGCCGCCGCAGATCCACTTCGAGAACGGGAGCACGAGCACTCTCACGGAGAACCCCAGTCCGTCCGTGCACGCGCCTCCTCCCCCGCCGGTGCCGTCTGCCGCGCCGCCACAGCGGCAGCACCAGCAGCATAACCAGGGCCCCTTCCGCCGGGAGCTAAACTTCTCCGAGTTCGCGTCCAATCCCTCCATGACGGCGGCCCCGCCCTTCTTCAAGCCCGAGTCCGGCGAGATCCTCAGCTTCGGCGCCGACAGCAATACCCGGAGGAACCCGTCGCCGGCGCCTCCGGCCGCCACAGCGAGCCTCACCACCGCGCCAGGGAGCCTATTCTCGCAGCACACGGCGACCATGACGGCCGCCGCAGCGAACGACGCGAAGAACAACAACAAGCGCTCAATGGAGGCCACCTCTCGCGCCAGCAACACCAACCACCACCCGGCGGCGACGGCGAACGAGGGCATGCTGTCCTTCTCGTCGGCGCCCACGACGCGGCCGTCGACGGGCACGGGCGCGCCGGCCAAGTCGGAGTCGGACCACTCGGACCTGGACGCGTCCGTGCGCGAGGTGGAGAGCAGCCGCGTGGTGGCGCCGCCGCCGGAGGCGGAGAAGCGGCCGCGCAAGCGCGGGCGGAAGCCGGCGAACGGGCGCGAGGAGCCGCTGAACCACGTGGAGGCGGAGCGGCAGCGGCGCGAGAAGCTGAACCAGCGCTTCTACGCGCTGCGCGCGGTGGTGCCCAACGTGTCCAAGATGGACAAGGCGTCGCTGCTCGGCGACGCCATCTCCTACATCAACGAGCTCCGCGGCAAGCTCACGGCGCTGGAGTCCGACAAGGACACGCTGCACGCCCAGATCGAGGCGCTCAAGAAGGAGCGCGACGCGCGGCCGGCGCCGCACGCCGGCGGGCTCGGCGGGCACGACGGCGGGCCGCGCTGCCACGCGGTGGAGATCGACGCCAAGATCCTGGGGCTGGAGGCCATGATCCGCGTGCAGTGCCACAAGCGCAACCACCCGTCGGCGCGGCTGATGACCGCGCTCCGCGAGCTGGACCTGGACGTGTACCACGCCAGCGTCTCCGTCGTCAAGGACCTCATGATCCAGCAGGTCGCGGTGAAGATGGCCAGCCGCGTATACTCGCAGGAGCAGCTCAACGCTGCCCTCTACAGCCGCCTCGCCGAGCCCGGCACCGTCATGGGCAGGTAATCAAGGCCAGCTCAAGGTCACCCATGGCTGCCAGCAGATAGGGACGATACTGTTACCGTTACCACCACCGGATTTTCGTCGTCGTCACCTCCATGGTTGTTACAACACAATAGCTGGAAAAAGATTCGGGAGGAGGAAGAAGACGACGACGCCGGTGTTGCTGTAAACTTTAGAAGGGGAGGATGGATGGTGATACTTAGCTGCTGCTGTTGTTCATCGATCTCCACTGTGTTTTTTGCTAGTAGCGTGTTAATTAGCAGGATTGAGCAATCAGCAGGCGTTCATCTCCATCCGCCGTTGTTAATTACTCCTACCTGTATTGTTAATGAGCTGTGACGATGGGTCGATCGACGCCAGCGTTGGTTTGAATCAAGAACTGTATATAGGACGGAATTGGATCGGTCGCCGTTGTACCGGGTGCGCGTTGACGCCCTGATGTATGTAGCCTGAAATCTTGGCCATGTTTGGTTTCCTAGTCTAGCATCTAGCGCGGATGGAATCTTTCTTGTGTGAAGTATTAAATGAAGTCTATTTGCAAAACCTCTTCACGGATGAGCGTAACTTTTCAAGACGAATTTAATGAGTTTAATTAATCGATGATTGGCTACAGTGATGCTGCAGTAACCATCCTCTAATCATACGGTCAAAGATCTCATTAGATTCTTCAGGGTTCCTAGTGCAGGGGTTCTAGAGTTAGTTTTGTAAAATACCTTTATTTAATACCTTTAATTAGTGGTCAAAATTGTGAACAGTTTCTAGCACTGGAAAACCAAACGGGCCAATTGTCCGTTGTTTTGATCTTACAGCAGTCCATAATCAGATAATCTTGTTTGGTTTACAGTCGCTAATCTTGTTTGGTTTACAGTCGCTGGAACTCTGGATGGATCGATGTCGTCGTATGGTGGATTGATTGGTCTAAATTTTGCTGTGTTCCTGTTACCAAAAGTTCCAAGGCGCAGGAACCGTTGCGGTCCTGTCACCTGCGACTGCGAGCGAGGAGAATGCGTGAGTTTAACACGAGCGACAGTAGGATTTGCACATGACAGGATGGGGACAGCCATGGGAGGCAGGGGGCATGTGGAGTTGGGTAGATCTCGCCATCAAGCACGTGCAAGCACTAGCGATCAAGGAGGGGGGTTAGGCGCGGAGGAGAAGCAACTTTTCCCTTATCTAATCTATCTATCTAATAAAATAAAAAAAGTGGGGAGAAGCAACTTGCACTTGCATGACCCCTGAAGTTGCAGGAATTTCACATGGAGCACCATGGTTTCCGCATGAATTAAAAAAAGGCATAGAAAAGTCCAGTGACAGCGCTTCTAAAACGGGGCCTTGACTTGCACGAACACGATTATGCAGTGGCCAGCCAACCACTGCCTAATGGCTAGTATGAAATACTTAAAGTACTCCTGTGTGAAGCAATCAAACGTCACGGGATATTATTGCTGTAGCGATGGCCGATGGATGAGGCAAAGGCGCAGACCATACCACATGACTTTATATATATAATTATATAATAAATATATATCTTTTATATTTTTAGTGCTAGTGGATAGTTTTCTTTTGAGTCGGCCAGATATGTTTTCTGGATGGGACAGAGAGTGGCGTGCGGCTTTGCTTATTATCGCGCATGTGACTTATTAACTAACACCAGCCCGGGCCGGCCATCCCTGGTGGACAAAAGGAGCCTTGGGCCTTGTTTAATTCACGTCACTTTTCTACCTCGTACTACATCGAGAACCATATCAGTTTATTTCTTCTCTCTGTGCACGTAACCCAATGCATACACTTTTCACTCTTTCACACGAATTAAACAGACCCTTGATGTTTTGCTTACCTCCCCAGTGCGTCTCCACATGCACCTTCTCATCCATTGGGAACAAGCTGTTTGCTTTATCCAAGCATCTGCCGAGCTGGCTCTATTTTTGTTTATTACGGGATTGTGTTGAGGTTCATATCTACTATTTTTAAATCTGGTAAGCAAGGAGGAAGGGATGGAGAAGCGGTTTGCTATTATAGGAGCTGCCGTGCCGAGCTGGCTAGTGCAGAAGCTCGAATCGGTAAAGTGGGGATGTAGATAAAATAAGTAATCTAGGTCAAAGTAAAACATTTGGGTAGGGAATTGGAGATTTTTATTAAAAAAAAACCTGTGAATCAAGGAAGAAGACAAGCACTTCTCTGGAGCGGTACACGTGAATCAATTTTGAGTGTTTTGTGCCAAATGCATACATTAAATAAAAACATCAAACTGAGCGTCAAGCACCAGTGGTCTAGTGGTAGAATAGTACCCTGCCACGGTACAGACCCGGGTTCGATTCCCGGCTGGTGCATGTTTTTTTTTTGTTTCGATTTAACAAAAGTTAAAGCCTAGCTCCGCAACAATGTACATATAGGAACAACGTTTAAAACGACAATTGTATGAAACTGAAAGCAGGTCGCGACTGATTCTTGGGCACAAAACTGGAGCAGAGCTCGCATTCAGCAATAGAAGGGTTAGCCACAAATTGCATCCATTCCTCGTAATCCGAAAAGGGGATAGTATCCACCCAGCAATAAATCGATACACATTTCCAGCCCGAGTATTCTGAAGACATCTATGTTACAAAATAAGAGCAATGCTTTACATGTGTACAAGGAACAACACACGTAAAACCGATCCTATGTAATGGAAAACTGTACATGCTGCTATGTACTGAAACGCAGCCGCTGATAAGCTGCCCTTTGGTGGGGTATGGAGGCATGGACTGTATTTTGCTGCTGTACGAGCCCAGTCATGGTGGCTTTATCACTCTACAAATCACACCGACTTCAAATCATCATCTCCAGAAAGGAGCCGTGATTGACATATTTTGCTTTCCGTGCTATGATTGATGGTAAGAATGCCGTCCACTAGGATTTGCTGGAGCTGATGGGGGAGAGGGAGCTGAAGATGGTAGGCGGACTAGTGATGGTTGAGGAGGAGGTGCTGTAAGGGCGTAGGCGAGTCTTGATGATGAACTCTCAATGAGCCCAGCAACTCCAGCAGCAGAGGATTGTGCGTTGGATGGGAGGAATAGATCGTGCTTCTGGTCCTTGTAAGCACCCCATACCTACACAACAGGGAAATTGTTAGTCAGCCAACTACTTGTGTTGTCATGATCACAAATGCACTTTTCAAATTCCATAAGGATTTTCAGTGAATTGGGCTGCAACAGGGAGTTACTTACATCAGATGAATTCAGGACTTCACGAACTCTAGCACAGTGCGCACCTTCTGTTGCAAAAGCATGAAGCACCTGTGTAAATCAAACAAAAAAAAAAGTACAGACCTTGAGATTGGTGAGGCCATCCAAGCATGTAGAAATGTAAAAAGGAAAATTAAGTGCATCAACAATAAATAAAACTGGCACAATCAAACACTTATATGCTCTGAAGACGTTTCTGTTTAATTTCTAAAATATGTGCCTACGCACAGGAATGTATCTGTCCAATTCTTGTGAACATCAGTTTTTGAAGTTTAAAACATTTCAGGCTAAGCAAATATAGCTGGGTGTACAATTACTTACAAGTTAATATAGATACCCATAACAAGCAAAACGGATTTTGGTTCTAGTTGGTTATATCATCTGCCTACGGAACATTCACAATTGATCCTATTCTTTTTTTCCTCAGGGTCTAATAAGGAATTGAACTGGCTTAATGACATTTCAAAAGAAAGGAAGAAGCTAACAGTTACCTCCACTGCCAAAACACGTCCGATCGAAGCCTCTGATTCATTCCACTTCATTTGATTACAGAGTCCTTGCCTTCCACCAGCTCGCCAATCAAGAATACCAAGAAGCACTTCAACAAGACCAACCCTATTTTGTTTCATTATGAAATACATAGCCAAGATTAGTCGTTGCAACTTGCAAGACTTGATTCAAAGAAAGAATAGGTTGAGCGAATATATATGGTAACCAACAATATTTTTTGAAGCAAGCTTTAGCACTATTGGATAGCATATCGTTTGCTTAAAAAAACCTTTAAAAAGTGGCACACATTACTTATAGGATAGGAAGAAGAGGTTAATATTTTTCCATGTCAGCAAGAAATAGAATCAACAAAATGGATCACTCAAGTAATTTCATAAGCAAGCAAAAACAGGTATGACCTGAGATGCTACAGAATACTTCCATATTAAACTCAAAACAATTTCATCCCCTCAAGTAAATTCACAATTTTGAAAGTTTCACTTTATAGTTCATATGCATCGTTTGCACAGCAATATAATGCATCATCACCTACAGTTAAAACTTCTTTTCCTGGGAAAATTCAGAATTGCATAGTTTTAAAAATGCTTTCAACAGAATTGTTTGTTATTAGGGCAATGTCACATGGTATGCAGCAATATAGGCATTTGAGCAGCTTACTTTAGTCCCTGTGCAACAAGCGCATCACGAGCTCGATTACCAGCACTGACTACACGCTTTAGTGTCTCCAATGCCAGTATACTTCCACCTTGCCACCCAATTGCTTTCATAAGCAGTGGTACAACCTGCATGATAGTTTAAGCAAGAAAACGATTAGGATGGGATGCCACACATGAACAAGATGTATTGATCATACTAGATTCTTAATTAGTTCCTCACCCCAAACAGTAGAGAGAATTAATGGATTTTCATGATGCCAAGTCAAGGATACTTAAAAAAGGAGAGGTAAGTAGTGTCTAAAAGCACTAACAGCAGGGTGGTAACTTAGGTATGCAAGACAACCAATTTCGGAAACAGTGGTTAACAGTCACTGTAGAAGTCAAGAGATTACTGTGGAGTCGAACTGATAAAAGATGCCAAAATCATATGATCAGACTAGCAAGCTTAAATTTTAATCTGAATTCGGAACATGGCTCTAGACACAATAGTCGCTCTTCAAATTGCTGATTCTAGTATTTAAAAGCTTTATCAGGGGAAACGTTTTAGGAGGAAGTCAAATCACAAAAGCAGTCACACTGCTGCATCACCAAAACTAAAAAAACGCTAAGCAAAAGATAGAACATGCCTTACCAATAAAGAGTTACAACAACATGAAGAAGTTAATAATTCAATACCTGAGGAGTTCCTGCACTTGTTGCTGCCATAGCTTCTGCACAAGTTGTGCTAGATGCAAGCTGATGTAGTACACGCAAACAACTAAGGCGAACACGTTCTTGTGGAGTCTGCACATTGGCCTCAGAGTGACCTGAATTGTCATGTTCACTAGGTTCTGCCTGCGATCCACTTGTGGTCTGCCCAGCTGCCATGGTTTCCCTTCTCCCCTCGTAGGCCATAGCAGCAACAAGCTTTGGAACATAACCTAGGTAACCGACATGGTCTGCAAGTGCTGGATGAACTCGTAGCAAGGAGACTAATGCTGCAGACAGCAGCAAAGGAAGCTCTGGATCAACAGCATTTGCTTCATAATGTGTAGCAGCCACAGAGGAGACATACTGATCTAGAAGACCTTCAAGGAATCTTTTAGGGTTTCTCAGTGGAAACTTGGGGTCCTTAAGGAAAAGTCTGACATAAATTCCACCAACCTGAAATTTGCAAAGCACAATAAAATCTTAGTTAAAGTTACAGAAATACATTATGCAGAAGAAAAGGAGTTCTGGAAAACAAATTACCTGTGGTTCATCCTTCATTACATGTTGGCCAGATGCTTGTTCAGGTACATCCCAATCAACAACACGTCCTTTCATCTGCTCTTGGTATAGGTCTGATGCCATGGTTGCCAACTGTGCAGAAAGAGAAGCTGCCATTGCAGGTGTCCATACTAGTTCAGGAGTTTCCGTTGTCTGTTCAAGAGATGAAATAACAGCTTCACCGGGTCCATCTTTAATGGCAGAGACCAAACCATCAGGCAAGAATCTAGCAAGTGTGATCACCACCCTGGGACCATGCATTGGTTGCCCAACAAGTTTTCCCAATAAGGAAGCAGCTGCAGCTCTTTGTTGCATAGGGATTTCCTCTGCATAATACAAATTAAGTGATTAATATGTACATAATTAGACCTCATCGCAACAAGCTAAACATGTATAAATAAAACCATGTGCATAACAGTTAAGTGAAGCAAAGTTTAAAAGCATTAGAACTTGACTGGAAGTTGATAAGCATAAGTAATTCTAACCAAGATTTAGTACATGCAATTAATCACAGATAGAGCATGACTGCTAGTTCATGCACATTATGCAAAATAATGGTTATAAACAAACATCTAATCTAACTATAGTAACAATAACTAAGGTAAAGATCAAACCTTGAAGTGGCAACATAAGTTCGAGAATGTAAACAACACCACCATGCTTGGCAGCAGCCCAGGCAAGCTCTGGGGTACTGGCTAAAGAATACAGTACAGCAAGTGCTCCATCCCTGCAAGGAGGATTGCAGTGGAGTATCTGAAATAGCAAAATGAGGCTCATCCTTTCTGCAACCATGGCCTCCAAACAAGGAGCATGCTTTGTCAACAGAGAAAGAACACTTAAACAGATTTGTGGGATGCTGCTTTCAGGAGGAACATGCAGTGCAAGGCATTCAAAAAGAGGAATCAGACGCTCCTTGGAAGTAAAAACAGCAGCCAATCCTGGATTACTTGTCAGAAGATTCTGCAATAAAAAAGAGATGTCATGCAATTCAGAAAATGTGCGTAAAGGGCGTACCCAGTGCAGAGAGCTCCCGCTCTGTGCGGGGTCTGGGGAAGGGGTGTCAGTGGCAAGCCTTACCCTCGCCTGTGCAATGCGAGGAGACCGCGACTCGAACCCGGGACCTTCCTGTCACAGGCGGTAAGACTCTACCGCTTGCACCAGGCCCGCCCTTCCAATTCAGAAAATGTGCCTCATACAGAAATGATTAAGAAATTAATGTTTCAATAGACGCACCTGAAGTGATATTAGCCCACTTTGGAGGTTTGGAATAACTTTAGAATCTCCATCAGTCCCTGTACTTTGTTTTCCCAATGAATCATCCATTTTTCCTTCAGCAGTTGAATCACCAACTTCGTCATTTTCAGAAGTGGATGTATCAACATGTTGATGCCCCATACTTTCCTCCAAATTAATGGAATTCCATTGCTGCACTAACTCTGCTATAAACTTAAGTAGAGCGATGCAAAATTCTTCCTGATCACTTATTTCAAAATCTGGCTGATTGTTGTAAACTCTCAAGTAAACATTACCAACATTCAATTCTTTTGATAAAGCTTCGTAGGTGAAAGATTGCGATTCTGTCAAATCGTATGAACCATCAGCGCCTTGACTAGCACGCTGCTGGTCTACAAATTTTAGAAGCTCCCCTCTGGTGGAAGAATTCCATATGATCTGCGACAAAAGGAATGTTCTTAGCTAAAAAAATATCTGTGCAAATAAAACCTAAGAGTAGTGAATTTTGCGAAATGATTTTCTCATCAGTATTACGCAGAAAACAGCTTTTAACCACACAATATGAGGATAACACAGCATATATTGAAGTGAATCAAATACACATGTACAGCTAAACAGAGGTAGATTGTAGCAAAATACTTGCATAGGTTGTGCCAATAGGAACAGAGTAGTTGCTCGCTGTGACAAGATATAATAATTTGATGAAGCAAATAATGCACTACTGTGCTGAGAGTATCTGTGCATTCGTATGCAAACATGACCTGGATGTCTGTCAGGTTTACTATTAAATAAAGAGCAGGGAGAACTTGACTATGAAACTGTTCTTGCTACACATTTCAAGCTTGAAATAATTAACTATATCCACTCTGATTATAACTCCCTAAACTGAATGAGTGTGCATGAACACACTCTTATGCCGCATGCTCATGTGTGCATGCAAATGATTAATTATATATACACTGATATGCTCAAAAAAAAATTATATATACACTGATTATAAGTCTCTAAACTGACTTGATGTGCATGACCACAAACTCCTAAGCCACTTGCACATGAGTGAATGTGTATTAGCAAGCCGATTAACATATTGCAGACTGAGGTGACTACTAAATACTAATATATGAGATGTATGATATATTTCATTTATAATGAAATGATCGCAATGTTTAGGCATATAATACAATTAAACCCTTACCTCTGGTGACTCCAAATTTGAATTTAGATTTGACAATAGCTCTTTAGGTGGGTGGTTTCTCAGCATGTCAGCAAGCTTTGGAGTAAGAAGTGCCTTTAGTGCATTGTATGCAGGTTTGTTAGATGGGCATGATATCTCATCGCTACTGAGACCACAGAGCCTAGACAAAGCGTGAATTGCACGAACAGCATGCAAGTTTTTAGCAATCTGCACCCTTGCCCCAACACCATGTGCCTCACTTGTCTCATTCTCTTCTGCTGTTGAATCATACTGAAGCAACAGAGGCAGCACATACCTGCAGGTATATTTCAATTAGAAACATCAGAGACACATCTGTTTATCTCCTAATGTATATCATAATTCGATTTAGAATCTAGTTTCCAACTAATTGTAGAAGCAATACGGATGGCAGGCAAGTACCATAAAAATCCAGCCCTTAGCAGAGCATCTTGCAACTCAGATGACACTGAAATATTAGCAGCTGTCAGCAGCGAAGCATCCACAGCTGAGGGAACAAATTCAAGTTCTGTACAGTGCACAATGTCCTCAACAAGACCACCAAACTTAAGAATCTCAACTCTTCCTGATTCGAACTGGCTGAGAACGGAGAAGGTGTGCATTATGTTGGTGACTATCCTTGCAGCTGGTTCATTTGCCAGTGTTGTGGGCTGAACAATGCACATACAGCGAGAAAGAAGCATTGCCAACAAGGGAATACCACCGTCCCGTATTAGTTCTTCTCCATTTAATGAAGAAGACGCACATCTAAACAGAACATTACAACAAGAAAATCAGACAATGTTTTTAAGAAAAGGTATAAACATCACAAATTAGTATTAGCTTACGTCAGCCAAATTAGCTCCGAGGCAGCTATTAGAAGAGGGGCCCTATCAGATGAAAGAAAATTGCTGTCATCCTTGTCTACAGTAACTGCATTTAGCAACATAGGATAACCAGCATATTTAAATGGTTCCAAGACATGTCCATATCTCTTGTACAAGATACATTGTGCCTTAAGCAAGAGTAGCAGTCTCCAGACTTGTGGTCCCTGCAATCCCTGCATACTTGCCTGCATGTATAGATGATAGATTCACTGTAAATAGTAAAAAAAGTGAAAACATGCCTTAATACTTTGAAGGAAAAGGTGGGAAAAGGTGTTCAAAAGGTGCATAGAATAAAAAATATTTTTGCCACTTAATGACAAGAATGAATCAAATAAACAATGTAAGCAACAAAAGGAGAAGACATGAAAACTTAGCATGCATCAATAGCTAATAAACGGCCATACAAACAAAAGAGCACCTGCAATCGCTCATAAGCCTTTTGCACAGCCACAAACTTCTCTCTTCCCTCAGGGTTCTTGTCTGGATGGTATTTTATTGCTAGCTTCCGGTATTGGCGCTTAAGCTTTTCCTCATCAATGTTTTCAATTTTGTTTCCAGAATTAGCAGAACTTAACTCGGGCAACTGCTTGCTACTACCATTCTCACGAAGCACAAGATCATCCAGAGAAATCTCCAGTATCTTACAGGCTTCTTCTTCAGACAAATCCATTGGACGCCGAGTTAACTCTTCACGCCACATTACCAACAATGACTGCAAAAACTCCACGTGTTCAACAATGGGCCAGTTAGGAAACCTAATCTCATCACATAGGTTACGAAGGTAGTAACGATGGCACCACATCTCATCTTTCAGATTCGGGTAAGTCACAGGTGGCATAGGAGCATAATCATACAATGAATGGCAATGCTGTGCCAATTTCTGAGGAAAATCACCGAGATGCTGCAGGACCTGCAAAAAGAAACCAGATGAACATAACTAGAAAGGGGATTAAAATCTCAAGACTTGAAAGCAAATGTTTTAACAAATAACAATAAGGGGTATAGGTAAAAGACCTGGTGAATAAGATTTTCTGCCCGCATCTTGTGGGTCCATATAATTTCTGGTGTATCAGAATCAGACACCATTGCGGCTGCAAAGGCATAAGGGCCACTACGTTCTAAGACATACAGCAAAGATTCTGGGAGCAGTCCACCTAGTACACTACGTTTTGCCAAAGGCAGAGATGAAGATACTGCTGCCTCTTCACCACCATGAAAAGCTTGATGAGTATGTGTGGCCGAAAACAGCTGTGCAATTGATAGGAGATTTGAACCAGGATACGATAATGCAAAGTAAAAGGCGCCAGTACTATATAGACGAATCATAGCTTTAGGGTTTCTTGTAACAATAGCCTTAAGCAATGAGGCAGCTGCTTCAACAATGCTTGGTTCCCCGGTGAGCATAACCTATACAATTTCAAGTTGTATTTTTGTCAGTGTCAACGAAATTATTGGAAAAGAAAGAGAAAAATATATCTGAAAATTTTAAAAAAGAGCATTGAAGACACATTAAATTTATCACACGAATTTTACTGGCATGCACAATAACTTATCATAAAGAAAACTGACAACTGTATTGATTCTATTGCTGATGGCTATACTAAAAGGTTTACTAGTGAGTTAGATTTTATTAAGCCTATATTATTTGAGGACATGTTACTTCATCAACAGAGCTTAATGGCCACATTCCATTTAACTATCTGTATATAAATCTATTAGTTACTGTTGCTTTTATGTTTTGCTATCTCAATTATCAACTGATGAAAGATTTTTTTTTTGTCAGTGTTCGGTCAATGAAATTATTGGAAAGAAAGAGAAAAATATATGTCAAAAGTTGAAAACAACATTGAAGGGTTGAATAAATTAATCACAAATTAAAGCATGAATTTTACTGGTATGAACTGCTTATCATAAAGACAAGCGACAACAGTATGCTAACAGGTTTACTAGGGAGTTACAATTTAGTAACTCTATATATTTGAATTAAGCAGAGCTTAATGATTGCATTCCATTTACGTATCTGTATATAAATCTATTAATTATTGTCACTTTGTGTTTATCTAGTCTCCATTATCCACTGATGACAGAAATAGAAAACAAACACTTGAAGATGGATAAAACCTGGGCCACATGAGGAAGGCATCTTGGGCTTGACAATATACGCTTCACCCTAGGAGTTGGAGTTACTATTTCACCTGCGTCATCAAGATCAGAGTGCGCTGACGCCATACTGTGTAATGTAAATAATGCAGCCTCCCCAATCTGTAAAAAAGAAATACATTTTTTGAGAATTAAATAAAGTGCAAATAAACTTATGAGAATAAAATTTGTGCTTGCTGATAGTTGACTGCTGAAAAGTATTAAAAGAAATATCAGCATGCCATGTGCACGCATATGTCTGACCACAAGATGCAGATTCAATACCTGAGTAGGAGTCAGGACAGGTACTCTTACAGAAAGTGCCCAGCGTAGTTCCCGTATATCACGTAACCTTTTCCAGTCAGACATACCAGAAGCCCAACATTTTGTTGTCCAATCAATTGATTTCTTCGACCACAGCCTTCTTATTGCATCCTTTTCAAGCGGACCAACTTGTGTGCCATCTTTATCAATGTACATCCACTCTTTTGAAGGTTCCATAAATGCGGTTGCTGCAATGAGATTAGATTGCAAAGGAATAGCTGTCCGCTCAGATGTTTCATGCGCAACTGTAAGCAAATCAACAGCCAAAACACAGCCTCCAACCAAAACACATGCTTCAACATTTGTAAGGTCATTCATCAACGCCTACAAAAACAAGGAAAACAGATAGAGAAGATTTCTCAAGGTTATGTCACATCAGCAAAGCCATATCAGACTGATATGGATTCTACTGTGCAATGCCAAGACAAGACCACATAAAGAAGCTTGTTGATGTTTACATATCTTATCTCATCTTATCTTGATATAAAATAAGAGAGGAAATTGTGCAGAGCAACAAACCTTTAAAAGTAGTAGCAAACGATGCCTTAATGCCCTATCATCTGTTCTGTCTAAGAGAACAGTAATATGCGCAGTGCCATCAAAAGGTCCAATAACTTTATAATGTTGCTCATAAACTATAGCCATTGCCCTTGAACAAAGTTCTCTAACAGAAGACCCTCCACCTCCACCAAAGCCATCTAATCTTCCCATGTCACACCAGTCATCAGATGAACCTAGCTCATCAGGAACCGCACCATCCACAGTAAGACCAATATCTGCATCACATAAAAACCGATGGTATAGAGCTCTGAAAAAGGCAACAGGGTCACGCAGCGGAAAATCCTGTGCTCGATAGTTGCTCCCACTTTCAAGAAGCAGCCGCAAATAGTATTGCCCCACACAGAGCTCTCTGGACAAACTTGGGTAGCGAACTGAAAATTCAGCATAATTCCAAGAAATTCGAGGTAAGTTGTCACTACCACCAGCATCCTCGCTGACTGAACCTCCAGGAACAATGTCATCAGTTCTTTCTTTCTCAACATCAAGGTTATGAACTTCTGCTTGCAATGCTTCCTTCAGTTCCTGTCTGGTGCGCTCATTCCATATCAGATCTGCTCTGTTGTGATCTAGGCTGAAAGCCCTCCAAAATCCATACCAATTGCACAGGAGCCTGCCAGATCCCACAGGAGTGTTTTCCACCACAACTTGTGCAGGAACTGAAAAATCTGAATGCGATGAGCTGATAAGATTGCCATTGGCATTGGGGTCCATTGAATAAACATGTGAATCCAGCTGTGGTGCCCCGATTTGATGATTATTTTCAGAAAGGGCCTCAGGTACAGAACCATGTGGAACTGAAACTGCATGAGAAGGATCAATGTTAGTACCTGCCAAAGGGGAGTGGGCGGAAGAGTACTGACCAACATGCCTCTGATGGACATCTGCTCCTCCATAAGTACCCGCACTGGTGTGCCTGAAGAGTTCTCCATCGTCAACACCATTGGGGGCTATCCCCTGCTCTTGTGCTGCCACAATTTTACCACCACGAGCCCTCCTCTGCTGAAGTATTCGTCTCTGCCTTCTGCTTAATGGAGCTTCATCATACTGGCTCTGTGAATCTTCATCTGATCTTGTATGAAGATAAGCAACAAGTCCAGGAGGAAGTATTCTTGACAGCAAATCAAGGGCAGGTTGATAGGAATCGGCCCAAAGAGCAACAAGTTGTCGACTAACATCACGCCGTTCACCAGCAGGAAAGAAAAAAGCATTTAGCAAATGCCTCAGAAGAGCACCATCCTTCAAGGCAGCATCGCGCATGGACTCTGCTGCTATCGCATCTTCCTCAGCAATTGTACGCATAATAACAGAAATAGTCTCTCGCACACTTTCAGCTGGATGTGCAAATAATGCAAACAAACGACGGCGCAACCCAGCAACTTGACGCAGTAGCTCAACAAATGTAGCATGTTGGGTTGTTTCACCATGGGGTTCACAAAGCATAGCTTCGAGGACTTCCACAACAGAGAGAGATAACAATGGTGAAACTGATATTGGCTTCAACCTGTTAACAAGGATCGGAACATAAATTGGCTCCGAGAACAATACAGACTTCGCGTGCATGTAGGTAGCATGAGATTCTCCCCTTGTATCCATCAACATAGATGCATCGCCAGGACCACCACCGATTAGCATAGCCACAAGTCCAGAAGCTTCAGCTGCCACTCCCTCTGAACCATTCCTAAGCAAACCCATTATTCTCACAACAGCAGCAGGAAATGCCAGTACATGTGATGCCACACTTCTTGATGTAAGTAGCCTGCGTAAGCATGCAACAAAACCCATTATAGTTGCTGCTGCTTTTGGGGATGGAGGCGGAAGAGGAGAAGCATCAGTGGGATCGCCATGTTGTGGGTTTGGAAGAAGACTGATTAAAGCCATTAAAACCACTTCAGGTACTTCAATACTGACAGGTACTCCAGTGTATGGTATACATGCATTAAACTCCCTTATTCTACGCCACAATCTGATTTTTGCTCCAGGAACAGTGTCAGATGATGCTACAGCCTCTTTAGCAACTGCAGCCAAATGCTTTATGTGCATGGTAGCAGCGTCCATATCAACAGTACCATGATGGGCTACCCCACAAGGCGGATCTATCCGATGCCCAGGCATCGTTAACCTTGGTAGCACTGGAATTGCACACTGTCTCTGAAAACAACAAAGAGAATAAAAGGAAATATAAGGCACAAAGACCGGTAAGTATGACACACCACCTTAGCTGAATCCTAGTCGAAGTCCAACACAGACATGCTACTTGAAACTGCTAGGAAAAATGGCTTTGAATTTTAAGTAAGCTTTCATGGAACTGGGCAACTTTTACAAGTTTTTTTGTGGTTTAAATGGCAGTCACATGATCATTAGTCACAATCGTGGGTGGTTTGGACCTTTGTTAGCACACAGCACAAGATCCAGGACCTAAATGTGAATTCTTAAGTTTGGGTACCTAGGTGACACGCCCACACAAGTTTCGGCCTACGCCACACTTCACTCCTGCCAGGTTGTATGCATTCTTTTCTGATAAAATGCATGTGGCTTAGTTGTGCTAAAGACCTAAAGTACGTCTGCCTGTTAATCACCTTAAATTGGGTGTTAAATATACAACCTCGAGTGCGGCATAACTGATAAAAAAAATCAAATGATACCTGGGTTTCTAAAACATCAAGAACTGTTGCAAGTAGATTATCACGGGAAGTGCTTGCATATACCTGAGACAAAACATAGAAGAATTAAGTGGTATTCCTTGTACTTGAGATAGAGATCTGCATGCATACTTACATGGATTGGGCAGCCATCATTGAATTCAAATGCAAACATCTGCGGCTCTTCTGCAAATCGAACAAGGGCATTTACTGCTGAGAGAGGTCGGACAATGACAGCCTGGAAAGATAGTTAAGTGGTAAGAACCGGCTGAAGGAGGGGAGAATGCAGCAAGCAATCTAGGAAAATGAATTCAATGGGGAAACCATGATGATGTGTCAAGCCTTAGCACTCAAAATAACTGCCATTTTTTTTCGAACAAAACTAACTACCATTTCTGGGTTTGCCAATGGCTAGAGGGATGTAAGATGTTCATATGTAAGAAAAAGTTTATCAATTCATACAAAAATGAGGAACAAATGTCTACCTCGTAGTTCTCTGGACGCCTTTCAACAAGTGAAGTGTTTGTAAGAACAAGCAGACGAGAAACAGAATCACCCTGTTCTCCAAGCCCACCCCTTGGTCCAACACCCAAACCTAAGCTCTCAATACTAGCAGTACCATGTGCAGCAGAACGTAATCTTGTTACTGACCATTCTCCATGTCGAGTTTCAGCAGCTCCAACTGCCTCCATAGCTGGAAAAGAAGTCCACAGGCAATTAAAAATCAGAAAAGATCACAGTCACAAGCTCGCAGATAATAAACAAACCATCTCAATCCATTAATTATATGAGATAATGTAGGATCAGCAACATAGATAAATGTGTAGCTAAACCATGAAATAAATGTAGATTTGTTGATCAATCTGATGCTTGAAGGTGGTATTTGTCGATCAATCTGATGCTTGAAGGTGGTATTTTACCTGTTGCAGTTCATTTTATTTTTCGAGAAATTAATATGTTCTGTAGCTACAAAAACATATGGATGGAAAATTGGAAAAGAGACAGTACCGGCATGTAATGCCAAGAGAACATGACAGATATAGTACATGCAGCTTCATACTTATAAAGGACAGTCATCTCAATATCTAAACAGATTCCCCTATAAAATACAGTACATGTTCACCATCCCTGGAGATATAATGCATACCTCTTTTTGCTATAAAGTCGGACGCTTTCATTGACTGTGAATTGTCCACAGATAGTGATAATCCAATCATTAATTTGGCAGTTTTTGTCTGAAAAAGATAGCCAGCATCAGGAGGTTGCATAGAACTACAAAAAATCTGTATCACTAGGCAACATGGGGTGGAACCAAAAAAAACTGACGAGGACAGAAGGGTGTACCAAATGAGATATAATAGCAGTGTTTGTAGTGCCTGAAGCAGCCATAAAAGCTTTTGACTTTCTACCATAAAGGGGGCATAGCACAAACCCTCCACCATCAGTAGTCTTCCTCCCATAGCTATCCCCCAAGAGCACGATAGCAGGAGAATTCATATCTCTGAAGTCGAGGCACCAGCGCATATCACCAGAAGCCTCAAGGAGCTCAATACCCACCGAAGTGACCTTAAGTTTCTACAGAATGTTCACATACAGCAACCAAAGTATCAGATATCAAACATGTGATGATTATACGACAATACATTTCTTGAATACAGCTACGTCTCTAGACAATTGAAGTGATGCGCTACAATCATCTATTTCTTAGCATATCATGGCTCAATTTTCCAAATCTTCCTACAATTAGAAAGATCACAGAAATTTGAGCAAGGATTATGATTGTGCAAATATTTGAATTATCTTCAGGAGTTCTGCTTGAACTGGTAGCTTCCTAAACAAGGTGTGGTGCTATGAGAAATCTGAAGGAGGGAGTAGATTCAATCAGCAATGTATGGTTAATAAGTACTAGATGAGATTGGGCATGGAAGCATAAGCTGATCGGCAAAGAGGTGTACAACAAAATTACTTGCAGAAAAGCCTTCCATTGTAGCTTGTTGTTCACAGTAGCACAACATAGTAGAGAGTAGATAGCAAAGGGGGCTTCAGGAAGGGGGGCGGGCTTACGAAGGGGGCCCACTCGTGGGTGCGTCGGCGGAGGTGGAGGACGGGGAAGTCGAGGGCGGGGCGGACCGGGCGGAGGCGATGGAGCTCGGTGAGGATCCCCGGGCGGAGCGGGGACGAGAAGCGCATGGGTTTGAACTTGCTGCGGGCATCGGTGCGGACGGCGAGCGCGAACTCGTCGGTGGCGGAGAGGGCCTCGGCGTGGTCGAACTCGGCGCCGGCGTCGTAGGAATTGGTGAGGTTGAGCGTGGTGGGGTCGAGCGTGACGACGCCGGAGGAGGCGATGCACAGGATCCGGCGGTACCTTCCCCTCCACGAGTGCTTGACGACGAGGTACCGGGCGAGGTACTCAGGCTCCTCGGCAGCCCCGGCGGGGGCGGCAGCGGGGGCCGCGGCCGAGGTGGCTCCCTCTGAGGCAGCGCGGCGGCTGGCGAAGTCCATGGCGGCTAGGCTCGGGCCGGCATTAGGTTTCCGCCACCAGGGTAGGGAAGGGGGGGAGTGGCGCGAGTGAGTCGCCCCCAGCGCGTCGGACGATCTCGAAGGGAGACGAGATCCCCCTGCTACTGCTGCTGCCGCCTCGCCTGTCGCCGGAGGAGGGGCCTCGCCGGCGCTGCGGCCGGATAATCGTCGCCGAGATTTTGTGTTGCGCGAGGATTCGTGGTGGCTCGATTGATTGATCAATCGATCGGTCGATCGGTTGGTTGGTTCCTTTTCCGAGATGTTTTATTGAAATTTTCTTCGCGTTTTCCAAGCTGTTTCTAGCTTCCGATCTCGATTTTATTTTGTGTCTACGTGGCCTAGTAATCAAGGCATCGCTCGTGGGGAGAGGGATCGTTCAGGACTCAAACAGAGGACTTGGCTGTTGAGTGCAGATCAGGGATAAATCACCACCTACTGGGTGACCTAGGGCTACAGTAGAAAGGTGATTTGGGGGCGATTCCGGGCGATTTGGCGATTCCGCCGGCGAGTGACCGGCCCATCCCCTCCGGTGACCCCGCCGGTGCCGGAGGGGGAGGGTTCCTGGTCCTCGCCGGGCAGAGGAGCTGCTCGTCGGGTGGCTTGCGGGCGGCGTTCGCTGTTTTCGCGTAAGGAGGTCGAGGAGGAGCGCCTCCCTGCTCCGCCTCCAGNGGCTAGGCAGAGCAGCAGGCCGCGGTCGCTGGTTTGGGGCTCCTGGCGTGCGCGTCGGCGGCTAGGGCTTCAGAAGCGTGCGTGCGGCGGCGACGGCTGGTTCGAGGACGTTCCAGAGGATCCTCCGTAGGACGAGGTGGTACGGCTGACGGCCGGTTCCGGCTGGTTCTAGGGCGGAGTAGATCGAGTCATCCTAGGTCTAGGGTTTGTTTCGCCGTCGATGTTTGGCGGCGGATCTAGGGTTTGTTCGCCGTCGATGTTTGGCGGCGGAACTAGGGTTTGCCGGAGGAGTGCGGCTTCTCTGCGGCTTCTTGTTCCTGGCGGCGCCGGCGATGCGGAAGCGACGGCGTTGCAGGGGAATAATTTCTCCCGGCTTCTTCCGTTCTCCGGTGGCGATCTACTCCGACGCCAATGGAGAGGCCGGGGAGACCTGTGTTGGAGTCCAGGGCTGGCGCATCGTCGTCTTCTTCAGGTGATGATGTTGCTGACCTGTTTAGTCTCGAGGAATATGATCTATGATGGAAATCCGAGTTTTGCTCGGGTTGCCGGCGTTGGATTTGAAGGTTGCGTCGTGGATGCTGGAGTTGGCCGATGTGCCTGGGAGGCAGTGTACTCGGCATCTGTGCCTAGCAGTAAGCCCTCCTCTGCGGCCTCTACTTTGTGGAGTTTGGCTCTGGCGTCCGGCGATGATTGGGAAGCGGTTTGGGCGGCGGTGACGAACGGATTCCTGAAGTCGAGGAAGATGATTAGGAGTTTTAAACTTTTTTGTAATTTTCCTTTTTTCTGGATTCTTGTTTGTAAAAGAGCCGGTGTACTGTGCTAAGATCAATACATGTTCCTTCTCAAAAAAATAAAAAAAAGAGGACTTGGCTTCTGTGTTTGGCTTCAGCACGAGTGAGTTTGCGTTATTTTCTCTTTTTTTAACTAGAAGAAAAGTAAAGTCAAACAAATAGTTAGTATAAAGCGTGGTATTGCCCTGTAGGAGAAAAATCCATTTTGACGCTTTTTCTTGCCAATATACCGAAAATCGCGCTAGCTTGCGCGGATCCGCAACGGATCGATCAACGGCAGTACACCCTGCCAAAACCAGTAATATCGGTTTGGGAAACCGGTAAAACTAGTTTACTAGGGTTTGCTTCGCTGACCTACAAACGCCGGCCCGGGAGGGACCCGTCAGGACTGGCTCGTCTAGGATTGCTCTGAGATCGGCAGGCCACTCAGAACGTCGTCAACACCGTAGAGACGAAGTACGAACAGCAATGGAGGTTGGAAAAGCTAGGATTTGAAGACGACGAAAAAGTAAAGGTATTATTGATTGATCGATTGGATAAATCCTCAATTGGCCCATGGCCCTTTCTATTTATAGGGTGAGGAGGTCTTGCCCCGCAAGAAAAGCCTTATTACAACTCGAAATCTACAAAAGAGTCCAAACCTACTAGAACTCGGGGAAAACCGGTACCACCGGTTTTCAAATCCGGTCCCACTATATTGCCTTGTCAGACCGGCTACAGAGAACCAAAACCAGTCCCACCGGTTTCATAATCCGGTTCCACCGGTTTTCCTGCCAATTAGTTTCGTGCCAATTTTGATCGTCAACAGCAACCATAAAAATATATTTTATCGATTTAACCCTACAACAAAAATTTTAGCTCAGTTTACTCTCCTAAACCATCGTATTTTTTAAGTTGAGTTCTCTCCCCCTATTGAGCGTCGTACATCGAACTATATTTCACTGTAGTTTAAATAAAATACTACAATTGAGTTTTCCCTTATTATGCATCATAAAGTTTAGTTTTAGTTTTAATTTTTTCCTTGACACAGGACATTAAATCTTTTTATGATTATTTCATACAAGGTTGTGAACACCTATAATATTGAATTAATCCTAGATATACAAGCTGCATGAAAAGTATGCATTGAAAAATTCTTGAAGTATTTTCTAGCAAAAATATATCGTACTTTCTATCTTCTCGCACAAAATTAAATTAAAAGTCAACATGTACATGAAGAAATGAAAAAGACAAATCTCAATAAAAGCTAGATTGAACCTGTTGAAATAGCTTAGGGAGCAGATTAGGCCAATATTTTGATGGAGGGTAAATGGACAAAAGTTGATTACTCATAATAGTAAAATAGACTTTTTTCTTGCTTCTTTCCCTCTCTCACGAATGCCATTGTATATTTCCGAAGGCTGCACCAAAGTGTACTTAGACTATCTGCAATGGTACCCTCTATATATCACCCTCTAAAGCAATATTTTAAGAATCATTTAAAAATTTTCACCCTCCAAACAACAATGTGCTGCAACAATACCCTCTAAATCCATCCTCTATTTGTGGGTCCCACCTACAATTTTTTTCCCCTCCAAACGGGATATATGGACGCTCGAATCGATCGGTGAAAAAAGAAAAAAGGTGAAGAAGCAGCCCACGAGCGAAACAGGGTCCCCCTCTGCCTCTCGCTGTTCTGGCTGCACACACGACAGCTTTCCTCTTCCACGCGGTCTCTCCTGTCACTCCTCGTCTTCTTCCTCGCAATTTCCAGCTCCATTCCTCCCCACGCGCTGCTCTTCCCTCCTGCTCTGCTCCCGCTCGATCCATTGCGCGTGCAAAAGTAAGCAACCTCTATTGCGCTGCGTCGCGGGGAGCTGAGGCCACGCCAACGTCAAGGGGCTGCGTGCCCGGAGCTTCCAACCGCCGGCGACGTACGGCGGCGTGCAGCTTCATCACCGACACCGCTGCTTGTTTCCCTCTTCTCTGGAAAATATAGATTTGGTTGGTTCCATTCCACGTCTATCTGTTGAAAGTTCGTATATATAGATAGATAGATAGATAGATAGATCTCTCAGTTGACTGACAGTTGCAATCGTTTCATGGTTGTTCGCATGCAGTTCCCAGACAGTAGACACTCGGAGCGTGCCGGCCGGCCGGCCCTCCGCAGATCTCCACCTGTCCCGCCGCCCGCGTCGCAGGGGTGCGGACGCGCGCGACGGACAGGCCAGCAGCCAACTACGGGCGGCCGCCGGGTCCAGCGCCCCTGCCGCCGCCGCCGCGACCCGCTCCTTCTCGAGTTCGAGCCTCTTCATGGCCAGCTAGCTTGTACATGCCCCCGGCGCCATCCCCATCGCAGCGTCCGCGGGCCCACCGGCGGCGAAGGCCTCACCCAGCGCGCCATCCAAGAGCTCCGCCACGGCGGCAGCAATGCCGCAGCTAGCGTTGTCTGCTCCGTCGCCGCGGCGAGCTTTCGCCTGCTGCACCAGCTCCTCTTTGACAGGAGTCGCCCGGCCGGCATCTCTGGTTGAGCCCGCGGTCCTCGGCCCCTTCGGGATCGGGCCACCCAGAAGGTCGGTCACCGGCGCCGCAGCACCGAGTGCTTCGCCAGGCGAGGCAAGCTCCTGGCGAAGCACTCGGTGAGCGGCGCACTCGCCTGGCGAAGCACTCGGTGAGCGGAAGCACTCGCATTTGTGGAGCCGTGACGAATTGGCGGACGTCGAGGCGCCCCCTAGATTTGGGGGAAGACCGGAACCCCCGCTAGAATAGCGGACCGTTTGGAGGATGCCGCTGCAGTACATACCGGAGAAAAAAATCGCTACTGTAGCGGTTCAGGGCGGTTTTCAGGCAACGGTTGCAAATAGCCTTAAGCTTGAACAAAATATGGATATTTAACTATAGTTTCTAAAATTCTACCCCTTAGTGTGGTATTTTGTGAAGCTTGTCTTAAAATACTTTCTATTATGAAATCATTTTATTTTGTAAATACATCATATTATGAAATGATAGTTAATTAAATTATTGAAGACCGGATGGAATGCGTCCATATGTACCTGGTATAGTCATATAAAATTAAAACCTACCAGTTACGAGTGTCTTCATGATAATCTTCAACTCGTGATCTTCACAATTCCACCATAGTTTCCACATGTTAACCCAAATGGCCACCAAATCCATACGGGTATACCGTATACGATAATACGAATACTCATTACCCAACTCCCAAGGTTGTCTTGTCACTGTTGTGTCAAGGCGCTCAGTTCGTAAGGAGATGGGTATTTCCTTTGTAGAGCAAATTCTTTATATGCGATTGAAAAATATAACCTATCCTTTTTGTGCCATTTAAAATTAGTCTATCTTTTCAATGCCACTGGTTATAATTTTTTATCCCCTCCTTGCCATTGCCGTCAATCCTCCGGTTATACGACGTTAAAATTCCGAACCGCACCGTTCTGTCCTTCGTTTCCCCTCCCTTCTCCTCCAATGACTGACGTGGCACGATGAACGCGCCAATGAAAGAGAGAAAAAAAATCCATTTTGTAGATGACGCCTGACCCCGGCCTCGTCCTCGGCCAATGTGTCTGTCGCTCCCCGCATCCGGACGCAGATCGCAACACGCCGCGCCGAGGCAAAGGGCTTGTTTATAGTTCGCGCGAATTCGATCGAATTGACTGTAGCAGATTTTTTTGAGCATTGAAAAAATAGAGAGAGGGCATGTAGTTCAATGCATTGTTTTTGGTCGAATTGGTGCTCTTTCGAGTGAACTAAGTCCTTGTTTAGTTCGATTGAATGCACTGTAGAAAAATGCATCGAGAATCGAAAAAACAGAGAGGGGACACGTTGTTCAATAAAATATCTTTTGGTTAAATTAGAGGAACCTAAACAAGGCCAAAGAGGCGGAGGCGGTCTGCGGCGGCGAGCATAGCAGCGCGCGCAGGCTTGCAGTACCAGGGGCCAGCGGCGGCGCGGCGCTGAGGAGCTCTCCGCTCGAGCGGCCGACGCCAAGGCTCGTCAAAGGCTGCCGCAATGTGCTACTCCTAGCCCCTCCCGGCCCATCTCGTCCAGGTCAACAGGACCTCGTCAGCCTCGCACCGGAGGTCGCCGTCGCTGACCGGCCGCTTCTCCAGGGCACAGCGCGCAGGTCATGACCGCGGGGGCGGGGCTGTGCATGAGAGACACGCAGCAACGGGCCGCCCCTGTACACTGCGCCGTCGTGCTCCGTGCGATGTCCGCTCTCGCACCACGAGCCTGAGCGCAACCACGCCTCGCGGCTCTACGCGATGTTGTGATTCTGGATTGGAGAGCTTGTCTTCGAATCGAGGTCCTCTTGCATTGCTTTTTTTTTTTCATTCGCTCTCGTACTACTATGCCACCACGAGCTTGCATGGTGATGCCATGAGTAAACGCATATGCCTAGTTATGGCTCAATCTCGGAAACAACTCAAATCGCTCGCTTGAAAAGACAACTTTATAGATCAGTTGGCTCGGTAGGAATTGCCGAATTGGGAATTGGGAGAAATTTTGTCAACGGGGACGGGGAGAGGCAGATTGGGCCGTGCGCTGTTGGTCCATGCGGCATGCGCTGCCGTGGTCGCGAGCAGGGCCGAAGAGCGACGGATGCGCCAGTGCAGAGCCAATGAGGGGGCCGGGCGCTTGCATGGTGCGAAATCAGCCACCATCGGAACAAAAGCGAAAGGCAAAGAAAGGGTTTTACTTTTTCTATTTTTCATTGGCACGTTCGCCTGTATGGGGGAGGGAGTGACCCAGTGGGAAACGAAGAACAGAACGGTGCCGTACCCGAAGTTTAACGTCGTAACCGGAGGATGGACGGCAATGGCAAGGAGGGATAAAAAATTATAACAAGTGGCATTAAAGGGAGCTAATTTTGGATGGCACAGAAAGGATAGGTTATATTTTTCAATGGCATATAAGGAGATATTGCTCTTCCTTTATTTTGTACCACTACAAAGAGAAATAATATAAAATTGGGCCTGGCAAATTAGAATGCTCCTGAATCTCTCAGCATGGGCCGTTATCCTCGTATTCAGCCACAAGGCCCAGCTCACAGTCTGCGTGAAAAATGGTGTCTTCTCGGTGCGGTCGGCTTATCGGATGTTAGTATGCAACAGAGAGAAGAATTGTGCGTACTATGAAGGGAGACCGGGTAAATCTGATTTCAAGGCAAATGAAAAGGAGTGGACACGCCTCTGGAATGTGAAGGTACCGTCAAAGATCAGGGTTTTTCTATGGAGGTTGGCACGGTATTCACTACCATCAGGAGACGTTCTACATCACAGGAACATGGCCCAATCTGACATGTGTGCTATATGTGGTTCAAAGGACTCGTGGAAACATTCACTAATTGAGTGTAACATGTCTAAATGTGTTTGGGCTTTAGAAAAGGAAGACATTACAGACTTCATTGGGGCGTTACAGGAAGAAGATGCAAGGGCATGGCTAGCAAAGGTCCTCTCTTCCTTACCCCAAAAGGATATGGTGCGAGTAGTGGTGACCATTTGGGCTATTTGACATGCAAGAAGGAAAGCTATCCATGAGAACATCTATCAAGGGCCTTTGTCGACGCATGGTTTCATCGACAGGTTCGTCACTGAGCTTGGAATGGCGCTACCTATGCAGGGCGAGGAGAAACACCGGAGGCAACCTATCCCTATCCCGAGTTGGATCCCTCCTCCCAAAGGTTTCGCAAAGATTAATGTTGATGCAGCTGTCTCAAAGAACTCAGGTCGAGCGTCAGTTGCAGCCATTGCTCGGGATATTGATGGCACTTTCATCGGGGCGTCTACCGTGGTTTCCTATGGAATTACGGACCCAGAAGCCCTGGAGGCCATGGCGTGCCGGGAAGGTCTGGCCCTGGCCAGCGACACTCTCCTCCGCAAAGTGCGAGTTGCCAGCGATTGCTCCAATGTGATTCGGAGTATTCACGATGGTACGCTGGGTGTCTATGGACACATCGTTCAGGAGATCAAAGCTCGGGCGGGGAGCTTCCAAATGACGGAGTTCGTCCACGAGCGACGTGAAGCAAACCACGATGTTCACAGCCTGGCTCGAAGCGCCCTCTTCGATCCAGTAGGTAGACATGTATGGCTCCTTAGTCCGCCTCCGGGCGTTTGTAACAATTTGGCTTTAGCTGTCTAGAGTATGTAACATACCTCAAAAAAAAAAATCAGCAGTGTTCTGTTCTGTTGAAGCAGTAGCAGCCAGCAGCGCTGGCAACTTTTTTTTGTTTCACCGTACATCACCAGAACAGAACACGTTTCAGGAAAAAGAAGAGACAAGAACAGAACATATCCAAAAGGGGTGTTTAATTCCAGTAAATTAGTGAAAAATGGTGAAAAATTTTGCATTGGAAGACGTGTCCTGCGAGAGGTGGCACGGTTGTCAGTGTGAAAACTTTTGATGTAAAGTGGAGAGTTGGGGGAATTAAACAGGCCCAAAGATGGACTATATACACAAGTGGATATGATGCAACCCAAAATTCTCCAACCTATTTATTTACACTGCAAAATTCATCACGTCCATGCCATGACACTCTAAGGGCGGTGACAAGAGGTGGAACTAAAACAACAGGAAAAAAAGAATTACAAGGACTTATGCAATAGAATCAAGTGATCACTAACTTCATTTCCTAACCCAAAAAAAAAAAAAGAGAACAGGAGGATGTGTGACTCCACTAGTTTCACATCCACGATGCACCGCCATGGCTCTTATCCTCATCCTTCACTTTTCGTTTCTCACTTTCTCTACACATTCACGGACAAAATCATCAACCATGGCGAGATAAAAAGATCAAGCAAAAACCAACCTCCGATTATTACACATGGCATGGCAACGGCTCACGCATCGCTGCATCATCGCCTGATAATCCCTGCACGTCCTAGATCAAGCCTGCCTAGCTAATTATAGTCCGGAAACGCTCGCATCGCATCCACCATCGACGGGGAGAACACGATCTCACTGTTGGTGCCGGCGATGTTCACGTTCGCCGCCATCACCGGGCCGAGCGCCGCGGCGTCGACCGGCGGGAACTGGCCGTAGAACCCCCTCGGCGCGCAGAGCTGCTGCAGCTCCGACGCGTCGGGCGCGAACAGCGGGATGTCGGGCGCCATGAAGTGGGCGTCCAGCGGCGGGGCCGGCGGGGGCGGCATCAGCTGCGCGTCCGCCGCGTAGGGAGGAGGCGGCCCCGCGGCGTGGGCGTTGGCGCAGCTCTCGGACGAGGAGGACGACGACTCGTCCTGCCCGCCGCCGGCGGCGGGAATGGCCGAGCCCGCGTTGACGCGCGCAGGCGCAGCCGGGGGCGCGGCGCCGCCACGGGCCGCGCCGGGGCTGTCGAGGCCTGTGAGCTTCTGCACGATGGACATGAAGTCGCGCGGATTGGTGCGGATCACCTTGGGCGAGTGCGTGTAGATGATCACCGGCTGCTGCTGTGGGTGCGGCTGCGGCTGCCTCTGCCTCGGCGCCGGAGCCGGCCGGTGGGTAGCGTTGTTGCTGGTGACGATGGCGGCGTTGGACGACGACGACACTGAGGAGTTGGTCGATGACGAGGAGGGGGGCGAGGCGGCCTTGTGTATGCTGTGGGAGTCCCTGTGGACCTTGAACGAGGCGTGGCGCGCCCCGCCGGCGCCGGCGCCGGGCTGCCGCGGCGATGGGGGGCTCATGGTCAGTTGGCCAGCGGGTGGCTGGCGACGGATCGGGGGCCTGGAAGGGATCGGGGGAGCGCGCGTATAAATAGCACAAGGCGGAGGCGCAGCGCTTTCCAGGATATTTCTCGCTGGGGACGGTGGGGGGTGGTTACTAGCGGCCGGGCGCGCGCGAGAGGATGGTGGCGGGAAGGAAGGCCGCACGGCGAGCTAGCTGCCCGATCGAGAGGGTGGCAGTTACTCCTACTAGCTTCGAGCCTACCCGTTCCGTGCATGCAGGATGCGGCACCAGCCTCCTCTGCTGCTGACCGGTGGTGGAATCTCTTTTGCAAATTTAGATCCACATCTCCTTTACCCCGTTATTAATCCCCTTGACATGTGGGGCCCACATGTTAGTGGCTAATCAAAATTCTTTCCGCCGTGGCTTCTAGACAGCGACGACGACGTTAGGCATGGTGGGCGTCAATGCTCGCGGTCCATGAGCCAGCGATGGTGGGTGATGCTGGACGTGAAGGTGCTGCTCGTTGAGCTCCTCGAGGAGGGTACAGGTTTCTTCCGGGCCGATTTCACGGATTAACTGGGTTGGAACTAGACCTTAAAACCCCCACATCGGCTGCCCTAGTCGCGCCCACGACCTCGACCCAAAGCAGGACTGCTTGCCATTGCTTTGGCTCGGGCTACCTCATAACCAACTCCATCCATCCTCCCCCGTCATGTTGTGCATATAAAGCTCCAACACAGTCAGCACGCTCTGCACCGTTGGCCGCCTTTATCCCAAACGTTGCCACCGTCTCGGGTGGCCGCTCAAATTCGCATTGGCATCCATTGTAGGCCATGTTTTGTACATCTCTACAAATTCGTAAAGTTAGATTTGGTCATCCCTAACTCTAGAAATCTGCAGAGCTATGAGCTAATCGAGGATCTTTTGTTCAGTCACCTTGACCTTCTTTTGTATTTAAATTAAAATTTTAAAATATTTTATTTTAATTAAACAAACACTAGATTATGTATAGGGCTGGGAGGCAGAACTCTACCAAACAGGCCCCGTTCGGTTACGGGAGTCCTGGCCTGGAATGATTCATGGTAACGAAATCTTATATAAAATTGAATAGCAATTCTGGCCGAAAATGTTCCTGGGCCGTTCCACAAGACGTGTACGGGTCGGGTTGGGTCCGGTTCTAACCGGTGAAACCCTGTTAACAAAATCTTAATTGTACAGCCAATCATAAAGCAGGAAACTAAGGGCCTTTGCGAGCCTATTGCCACCGCTACCGGTGGTTGTGCCATGCCTTTGTGTGCCCATTTGCCGTATGCAGTGCGCTCGCCACGAGTGGGCAAGGCAGCTATTTGTGCTCTCGTCGCCGCCGACACGGCGCAGCACAAGGAAGTCGTGCGCTCGCCACCAGTGGGCAAAGCAGCTAGCTGTGCACCCACCATCGACGTGCACGCAAGCTTGCCATGCACTCGCCACCGCCACCGTGAGTTTGATTGAGCTGTGTCGGTCCAAAGACTTAACACAGACATGATCTCCAAACCCGGTTTTACTCGCAATATAATCAGTGGTAGATGGATATTTTACAAATGGTGTATATAATATTCATGTTTTGTTTCTAAAATATCATGTTTTTATATGATTTTTATTTTGTTCTCTATTCATATGTGTGACGAAGCATCTCAACAAATGTCACTACTCTTAAACTCCATTGATGATTAAGTCCCTGGTTTGTTGCCTTATCTCTAAAAGACGAAAGCTGACCCTGGAATCGGGCCTTTCTCGGGCGCTCGTTGGGCCACGTCATCGGAAATTCTCGGCTGTTCGTTCACGTGCTAACGCTCGGATTCAGCCTGCGGCATCGTGCGCCCATCTGCTCCTCCCAGCGCCGCCGCCCCCTGCCCCGGCCTCTGCTTCTGCTCACGCCACCCGCCTCCTCCCGCTGCAGCCAACGGGGCTCAAGGAGAGCCCATGATCCTTTCACGGCCTCTACGGACCCGTCTCCCTGCTCCTCGTTCCCCACCTCGTCTGGCCTCCGCTTCGCCGGCCACCAGGGGTGACAGGCGATTGCATCTTCAGCGTCCACTACACCCGGCCAGGCCCGCGGCCGCTCGAGGTGCGGCCCATGCGCTGTCGGAGACGAAGGTAGGTATGGGCAGGCGAAGTCGTACCGCCCGCGTGCCGTCCACTGGTGGCAGTTAGAGAATATGGCAGCACCCACGAACGGAGCCACTGTGAAGGATCCGTTGCAGTCAACCATAGAGAGGATCTACATCTGCCACAGCTTATGCAATCTGAGACCTGAGGTGTCGAATATGTATTTGATGAAATGCTCAATAGTCGATCTTGCAGCAACATGTTCACAGCTGTGCAATCAGCCTCTTCCCTACGAAGGAGGACCGGTGGCTGGAGCCCGCGGTGCAAGCTTGCCGCCGATCTAATCATGGCGACCCCAGACACTTCTATGAACACGACTGGATCACAATGGCAGCTGTGTACCCGGCAGGCTTCTAGAAGAAGACGAGGTACCCAATGCCATTCCATCATTCTGAATCTCATGCTGTTCCGATTCAGAATATGCGTTTCCAAATTGCAAATTGGCGGTGTTGATTCGTTTCTATTTGAAATTCTTGACGCAGCTAGAGTCTTGGTTTCATCTCCAGTTCGGGCGAGTAAACAAGGACGCGAGGATGGTGAACTCGGCAATCTAGGAAGCCCTAGCTGGATCAGACATCCAGCTGGTGAACCTGACATACATGAGCGACTTAAGAACATCAGATCTTGAACTACTTCAAACAAGCAATCAACCTCTAATAAAAAATATTACGTACTAGGACGCTACTTCATTGCATAATAGAAAGTACAAAAATATTAGGTGCTCATGTATTTCAGATTGTCTGTAATCAATTACAAACACCTGATACTTATAGCTATATTTCCTAAACAATTTTCGTGTTTGGCCTGTTTCTGAGTATCAGCTCCATTTTGGAGCTAGCGGTTTGTTTTAACATTTGAGATAGGACCGCTGGAATTATTCACAAGTCGGCTTTTACTATATCCTATTTTACTAGCTATTTACTTGTATTGAAACATTCCTGTCTATGTCTGGAGTAGTGCAGTGCGTGCCTTAAGGTAACTTATTCACATATCCAAAAAGAAGAAGCTCATCTCAGTTAGACAGTTCCATTCATAATGAGCAAGAGGCACTCAATGGTCAGTGATAGTCCCTTTTCAAAGCTGAATGCGGTTTCAAAGGGCAAAAAGATTGTCAAATATACCTTGACACAATGATACATATTAATGCCAGTCTGAACTTGAGGTACCAAAGAGCTGTACATAAGCAAATTGCTACAACTATTTATACATTTTGTTTCTGCTAGCAGTGGCTATACTACTGCAACACTATATAATTAGAAAACTCATCTATGTCAACCACTTTAGAATTTGGAACACTATGTTTTTACATGCTCTATTGCCCGGCTGACAGTAATGTCTCATTGTCTTTTAGGCTACTACCAATCATCTCAAAAGAAAAAAAATATAATTTGCTGTCAATACACTATCGGAAACCAGATAATAATGGTCCTAATTGCCGCCCTGTTTGGATCCGACAGGGTTAAAGTTTAGCTCTGTCATATCGGATGTTCCGATACTAATTAGGAGAATTAAATGTAGACTAATTATTAAACTAATTGCACAGATGGAGGCTAATGCACATGATGAATCTATTAAATCTAATTAGTCCATGATTTGACAAAATGGTGCTACCGTAACTATTTGCTAACGATGGATTAATTAGCCTTAATAGATTCATCTCGCGAATTAGCCTAGGACTTCTGCTATTAGTTTTATAATTAGCCCATGTTTAGTTCTCCTAATTACTATATGAACGTTTGATGTGACAAGGAAACTTGTAAAACAATCTAGCTACAGAATATGTTCAAAATCAAGTTCAATTAAGATCACTTTTTCCTTTTACGAAGAAAAGTTAAGCTCACTTATTTTTTTGCACCAATCCCTTGATTTGGAAAGCAACTGACATACCTAGACGAGTTCACTTCAACGACAGCGCGGCTGTTTCTAGTGCAAATGCTTAATATCAGTCACACAATATTTGTCCTAACAAAAAAACAAAATAGTATTACTCTTATATAACCAATTTACAACACATGAACTATCCTTGTTATGTAATGATGAAAATATCTTTTGTGCATAAAATCTTTTATCTAGAAACATCTTTGAAAGTAACAAACTGCATATTTTTATATATCATCTTGTAAGATCTGTATGCCTATTTGATTTAAATAATATTCTAGACCCAATTGACATGCTATCTAAAGGCAACAATAAACCTCATCGACCTAGACATGAGATCCCTGAAGCGTTAATGAGACATCATACATTAAAAGTTGGAATTCAAGTTATTGAAACATTTGTAAACATGAATGATTATTTGTAGATAACAATTTCTACTAAGATTTAATGCATCTATTGCTACGGAGAATATAGACATGCTTATTCTTTTTAGAAGAAACCTTTGTAATAGTGTAATCAGCTACACTAAATCCAAAAAGGGCCAAAGCAAACATGATTTTCTAGAAGATAGGCCAAAACCTGTAAGCCACTTAGTGTGAATAACTGAATATTGGTCCCTAGTGAAGATGTATTCGAACTACGTCAAATTGGGACAATACAAAAGAAAATGATGCCAAGTGATTAATCAAGAATGAACATTATGATGTCAAGTGATAAATTAGGAATGAACATGATTGTGATGTATTAGGTTTGTTTCTGATGATACGGTTGTATCTACTCTATTGTATCTGTATTTGCATAAAGTTATGGTTTCTCTTAGGCCAGACACATCATCAACCACTGCTCCGTGTTTCCGATCATAAAACTGTTGGATGAGATCACTCGAAATAGTGTGTACAATTCCTGGACGTGCTCGGACAGCTGCAATTCCCGGCCGGAATGGAGTGTCACAATCATGTGTGAGTGAACAAGTATGTGGTCCCTACTCGTGTGCCTTCCCATTAATGTTGCTAAAAAACTTTCGTTTTCTATTTGTTGATCAGATCAGTTTCTGATACATGAGGATGATGTATAAAGGATTAAAAGTAGCACCTATGACACCACCCACCTCTGCTAGCCAGCCAGGATGTGCAGGCCTATCAGGTGATACGTTTCACCTGCAATTGGAACGCACAAGGGCAAGAGCATGCGGCGCCAGGTGAGCTTGTGCCTCCATTGGCCATTCCAAGTAGGCCCGTTCTGCCAAAGCTCAGGGGTTGCGTATAGGGGTAGGCATTCGGTTAGTTCGGTCTATTTGGTCTTTAGAAATTTTGGGTTCTAAAAACTGAGGACCGAACTTCTCAAAACAATATAGGAACCGAACCCAAATTGACCGAAAATTTTGGTTCGGTCTGTTCGGTCCACCGAACTAACCGAATGACACTGCAACACAGGCAAAGCAATGGCCTATTAGAATATAGAACTGATTAATGAGATCAACCTGACATAAATGAGTTCAACACTTAAATTGGGGTAGTTCACACATAACGCGCCACATAATAAGTTCATGACTTCAAGCACTACTCAGGTAGGGAAATAACTAATAAGGTCGTCAAAGACACATTTAAGATTGCTGATAAACGTCAGGCTACACCCTTCATTGTCCAAATCAAAAGATGTAACTCTTCTATCTTGTCTCCATGCATGCAGCTGGTTGTACCAACGGTAGCCTATAGAAGTACAAAATTGGTAAATCAAATATTTCATTAACAAACAATGGCAGTGCAACAATAAAAAAATAAAATGGAATAATTCAGTTTCAGTTTCTCACCAAATCACTCATCAATAACAATCTCCTTCCCCTCAGTGGAATTTTTTGCACCATTGCTGCCAATATTCAGGCCACCCATTTCCTCAAGAAGTGCTATAAAAAGATACTCAATCGTAAGATGGTTGGTGATAGAAAAAGTATAGTAAGATGCATCCAGGAATTGAGTTAGCGTAGATTTTTTTACCTTCTTCCAGTTTAGTCAACTCCTCGGTATCCTCTTCAATGGCTATAGTTGGAGTTGCATGCCTCATCCAATCTTGAGTGCAGATAAGAGCCTCCACCATGAATGGAGTGAGAGTGCTTCTAAAATTATCTAAAATACGTCCACCAGTACTAAAGGCAAACTCAGATGCGACTGTAGTGATAGGGATGGCTAGCACATCACGAGCCAATTGTGATAACACCAGAAACCTTATAGAGTTTACCTTCCACCAGGCCAAAATATCGATCTTACTGCTCTGTTCTTCATTCTCTTCAGCAAGGTACTTCTCCAGCTCTGATTTTGAAGAAGTCAAGCTACCTCCTCCTCCTTCTTCTTCTTTATCCTTATTTCCTTCACTTGATTGGGTATCTTTTTCACTTGGAGCATATTGTTGACAGCCCTTAGGCGTGTCAATTATTAACCGCAAGAGTATGGATCAGTTGTAGCTCTTCCCTTAGAGTACTCCCCCAAGGTTTATCAATCCGTGGAACCAAAGATGTAAGAAACAATCTAAGTAGCATAGAAATCCTTTATCTTGAGGTGGGTGAAAAACGAATCTAATCTAATAAACACCAAACACCAGAGGTAGCAAGAGAGAGTTAGAGATAACCGATCTAGATCACCTAGATCATGCATATGTTGTAGCTCCGAGCCAAATTGAGTGAAGTAAGATAGACGTGAATCTCAATAAGAAGCATTTTTAAATCATGACCTCCGGTCAAACTCCCGAAAGCTCCACCTTACATGGGATCACACCCAGTCACGATGCTCCCTATCGGCATGGGTAACTTAAGGGAACGTTCACGAAGAACGTGTCGAACCGCTTGGTAGATCCGGTATGAACCCCTAGCCACCATGGCTACAAGAACACCTCGAGAAACTATCTCGAGAATAGATTGAGGAAGAAGCAAAACCAAGGAAGAATGATATCATAGAAAGAGGCACTTGATCGCTAAAGATTCAAAAACACAAATAACTTCACCATGAATGATTGTACATCACAAGATCACCACCAGGATCCTACCTTGATCTTGATGATCCTAGCTCCAGAACTCCGACGTGGTCTTCTTCGCAGGATTCCCATGTTGGCTAGGATAAAACCTAGACAACTAGCACGACCCTCGGCTCTCCGAAAGGTGTCCCTCTAGCTTCTCTGCTCCTTGGCGTCGAATGGCGAATGAGATGATACATGACGAATGGCACCAGGACTATCTATAGCCCTGAGAAACCCTAAGTCAAAGGGGAGGCCGAGGCGCCCCAGAAAAGGGCTGGGCCGACCGGCCTGGCCTCTTCTCTGGCTGCCTCGCACTCAACTTTCTCCCCAAGCCTTCTGGAACCTTCAGTAGTTGTCCCCTCTATGCACGTGGGCCTTGGATGTCGGTTGCTTCGGGATTGCTTCGACATAAGAATGGGAAGTAGATATGCTTCCAAAATCTTCATTTGATTTGCCTTGATCCCGAAGTCACTTGATCTTATCTTCAGGTACTTGCCCTTTAAACATTCTTGGAGGATGGTTCACCAAATATGAGCATGAATGGGCCTTGAAACTCCATGGGCCGACCGGCCTGGCCCTCTTCTTGGGCCTCTGGCCTTCATCTTCCTCCGTGTCGTCCTTGGTCATGAGCCTCGTCCATTTATGCTCCAAAATAGCTCAAAAACCTGCGTAAACAGAAATCCTCCAAAAATACATGCATATTCAAAAACGGCCCGGTTATAGAGTATGATCAATAGTTTAGATGTTAAATTCATGCAATTATTGAAGATAAACAAGGGTAAAAAAAGTGTCGCTAAGGAGCGCCAACACATATTTGTTCCCATACTCTTCAAACAGATCGGTAAGTGTTTTAGTCATCGTTTCCCAAAGTATTTCTCCTTTGACCTCACCAAACATCTCCAAGGTAGGAATCTTGGTGTAGTTTCCAAGTTTGTACCTTGGATCAAGAGCAACAGCCACAAAGACAAGGATGTTGAAACTTGTATGGTCACCCCAATACTTGTTGTATTTTGCCAACATTCTCATTTCCATTTCCTTACACAAAGAGTCACCACTTTGGCACCATGACCGTAGCAAGACATTTAGTTTAGCAACCTCGTGAAAGAAGTGGTGAGTTGTAGGGCGAAGAGTGACAGAAACATGAAGCGTCAACTTGTAGAAGTTCTCAAGAAACTCAGCCATCTTTGCTGCATTAGCCCAATCAGCACAATCTAGCATCCAGGCTGCTTTTCAGCATTTAAGTCATGTGCATAGTATGGATCATCATCTGCATATCTCTCGAACACCTCATCATATGCTACAGCAACAACTAGCATTTTATAAGTGGAGTTCCAGCGTGTGACTACATCAAGACATACGAAAGCTTTGGTGTCAACTTTCTCTAATTCAGTACACTTCTTGAATCCGGCAAATCCTAGCAGGGGATCTCTTGATGAATCTAACAGCCGCACGGACACGCTTCACAGATGTTTCAAGCTCTTTTAATGCATCCTGAACTATCAGGTTCACAATATGTGCAGCTCACCTCATGTGAAGCAACTTGCCTTGCTGGATGATGTTCTTTGCTTTATTACTAACCTTTGCATTGTCAACAGTTATGGTAAACACCTTGTCCAAATGCCATTCTACCAAGCATTTCTCTATGTTTTTTTCCAATGTCATCTGTCTTGTGACCTTTCACCAAGAAAAAGCCTATGATCCTCTTCTGCAGTTTCCATTGATCATCAATGAAGAGAGCTGTCACACACATGTAGTTTTATTGTTGGCTAGATGTCCATGTGTCCATGGTCAAGCATACTCTTTCACAAGACTTCTTGAAGAATTTTTTAGCTTCTCTTTCTCACTATTGTAAGCTGCAACTACATTTCTAGTTGCTGTTCTTCTGGATGGAACACCAAAGCTTGGACAAGCCTTGGCCATGAACTTTCTAAAGCCTTGTTTTTCAGGAAATGCAAAAGGAAGCTCATCTGTAATTATCATTTTAGTAAAAGCATCATTCAACATTTCTAGATCAAATCTCCAGGCAGTGATACTGGACTTAGAGCCATCTTGACTTGATGTAGCTTGCAAAATAGGCTGCTTGTCATTATTAACCTTATTGGGATTCCTCTTACATGCCTTCAAGTGTTTGCCCAATGCAGATGTACCATTGGTTTTTGGATCACATTTGATAACTATCTTGCAATAGTTGCACCTTGCTTCCTTCACGACATCTGAGTCTTTCTTTATGATTTTGGTGAAGCTCTGCCATGCCTCTGATCTGGGTGCCATTGTTTTTCTTTTCTTAGCCTCTTTAACTTCTACTGCACCTTCCTTCCTAGTTCCTTGATTCTTCTCCCCTGACCCCTGTTCCTCCTTAGATCCACTGCCACTGTCTTTGTTAGCATTCTCACTCTTAGAATAAACAGTTAATGCCATCTGAGACATAATCTCTTCTGGTTTGGACATCTACATATGAAAATCATAGGATCAAATAAGTATTATGGCATAATCAAATAGTTCTAGTGTTTATGCTACTGCACTCATTAAAAAAGAAAATATTTAACATGTGCAGACTATAAATAACTACGAGCATTTCTGTACAAGACTACAAGAGAACGAGATGTCCATACATAGCATCTACCCATGCATACATCAAATCTTGAATCAGTCAACCCATATTAGAAAAGGAAAAATCCATGCATCTAAATAATTTCTTGACGAGAGCAAACAATAAAGTGAGGCCACATGGAGGAGGAGTCGAGTAGAGCTGTAGAGGACTTACGCTGCAGGACTCTTGCCTGCTTGCCATTGTGGCCTCAGTTGTCGCTGCTCGCCTTCCTTGCAGTCATCGACTCACCGGCGTCGCCACCGCTAGCGTTGGTTGTGGCGTAGTGGGGAACGAAATGGAGAGGCTGCGACTCATCTAGGGTTGAGATCTTATATATATGAATAGTGGGAGCAAGTTTGTGCTGGGTCGATACTGGGATGGCGGCCTTTTCTATCTGCATCTACAGAGGGTTTGGTTATACTTTGGTTTCTTCGGTCTATTCGGGGTTTGGATGCCAGGAACCGAGACCGCAACCAAAACCCTAACTAATCTAGATTGCGGACCAAAACTGAACCCCGAAGACCAAACTAAACGACATTTTGGGTAATACGGGTTCGGTTCGATTCGGTTTTTGGGTTTCGGGTTGAAAGTGCCCACCCCTAGTTGCATAAGCATCGATCGCTCTGGTGGTTTCTAATTCACTGCTCAACTAGGCTATTCTAATTGTGTCTTTACTAGGGTCACTCAACTCTAGTACCATGAGCAGATTACTGATGAACTTGTTAGATGTTTTGCAGCCTAAGCGCAGATATTGACAGGATCAAAGAGAATAGTGATATGCAGATTGAACTCAAGCCAGTGTTTCAGTTCCATATTTGCTCTCAGTCTCCATCTGTATGTGCACTTGACTAGATTGATGACTACATTGCCAGCTAGACCTATCACATTGTGGTAGAGTCTCGGCTGTTGAGTAGCTGACAGGGGGGCCGATTGCATATTTTAGGCATGTCTGGTGGCACAAGATTAAATCATAAAAAGCAATGTGATAAAGCATAAAATAAAAAAGAGATAATTCAAAATAATAAATTTTGAAACCAAAAAATCAAAACTTAAAGAAATAAAAAGAGTAGCCCACACTAATAGAGCTAAGAAAATTGACTTGGAAAGATTTGTTTTGGAAGCTCCATGTGTTACAGGCAGCCGTACAGACATATTGGTCCCCAATAGCTGATAGGCCCCTTCATTTCACATATTTTCATTCCATGCACGTGTTTAGGTTATTTTCGTTCCATTACCATATATTTTGGTTCCATACACATGGTTTGGTTACTTTAGTTCCATAGACATGTTTTGGTTTTTATTAAATGATAAATTGAGTAGAATTACATGTTTTGGTTCCATAGGATTATTTGACATGTTTTGGATTTTAGGAAACAATAAATTAAGTAGAATTTTATCTTAACAAAATTTGGATACAAGACATTGCATTAAAACATGAGATAGCTTCCTGGTATTACAACTGAACATGACATAAGAATGAAGCCCTCCCACTATGTTGCGCGGCTACTTCTACGATACATCACACAACATTGCGGACATCATTCACATAAATGACTACAAACTACAGTGGCATATGTGGCACTGTGATAACCCTACCATGTGCCATTCTAATCCTATCATGGCTTTAGGGAATGTAGATTGCCAGCTCTACAAGTCCAACTCTACTATCTAGTAGAATTGGCTTTGGGATAACTGGGAAGGCCTAGCCTCATTGTAGCCAGCACCACCAGAGGATGGTGGAGATGGAGGACAGTCCTTGTTGTGGTGGTACGGGCACTTGCACCATGGATCCAGACATACTGAATCCCCCTACAATGTTGACCACCCATGGATCAGCCTTGAGCCTCTCAACCTTACTCTCAAGGCTGTCCACCCTACTCTCCAAATTAGTGATCTTATTCTTGAGGTAGTTGATGTACTCTTGGGTTGGCTCGTGAAGTGGAGGATCAACCCAATTCACGTAGCAGCATTTCTCATGGTTGTCCATGTTTTGACAATTTTTTTATTATTTTTTTTTGCAGGTCAAGCAATAGGAAAAGTAAGATATTAAGAACATTACTCATCATGCCATAAGGACATCTGAAGAAGCGCAAACTACCATCATCGAAGCCATTAAACAGTTGGACCAAGGCAGGCTCTCCATGGTGGCAATTGGGCCACTCATCCTTGCGATCATTATAAGGCCTAAAACTGTTGGGATGCACGTAGAAAACCTTATCTTTTACAAGGAACTCGTCGAGGGATGTTCATACTCGTAAGGGCCAAATGAACCTGGCCAAGTGATGGTGGGAATAAGGGGATCTCCTCCCCTTCCCCTTGTTCCACGTTCTCTCCCTCTAGCGGATGCCATTGGGCTTACCCTACTTGGCAAGTGCTGTTGAATGAGAAGGGGGAGGGAGGGAGGGGAATATATGAAGACATCAGATGCACTTTTCTTGGGAAAGGCCAGAACAATGTGTTGTCCAATCCACCTAAAAAGCCTATGGGGTAGGGTTCGATCAACCTAAAAGGCTATAGGCTACGGATGCAGTACCATTAGCCTACAAAGGCTATAGACTAGGAGCCTTGTCATATATACAATAAGCTTTTTAGTGATGTCTCATGTCATTAGTGCTTTGGATGCAACTTTTTAGTGTTGCATCTCCTCATAAATCGTGTACAAACAAATTTTCCTTAATGAGTACCCCCGGCATTCATTTGCAATGTAGAAAAAATACATCACACAAAGGATATGGTGAACAGGCACCACACATCCTTAGCCTAAACAACATAGAACAAGTTGTCATGGCATATGCAGGACACCAAAAACATAATCAGATGCTACCACTAAACCTAACATGCCTTTGGGGAGAGTAGATTGCCGGGTGTGGAATTAAGGCTCTACTGAGTACAATGGGGATATTGCCGTCAACGGTAGAGCCCGGCTACACTTTAGTACCCAGTTATAAATCTCAACAAGATTTGTTGTCATCATGCCATATTGAGAACCATCAGTGTCATAAAGCAATGACCACTTTTCAAGTGGCTCATTTTTATCCAATTTGAAAAAGATTTCACCGACCTTCCACCCTTCCCTCTCCTCATCACTGAAGTAGGCTCCAAAAGTAGGGGATCAAGTCCACGCGACTCCTCCTCACATGCCACAACCGGTTGCTTGCCTACCTCCTTCATGTGGGTAATAGTGAGTTTGTCTAACTCCACCCATATCTCATCAAACTTCTTTTTCTAATTCTATTTGCAAAAAGTCTTAAAAAAGGTTCGTCAGTCACTTGCTTCTGAACTGACTGTAGAAAAGTTGCCCCTAAATGATCATGCACCATCGACTATTCAGATCCAGCCAAGGGAGATCCACATCTATGTTCTCTTGCAACCATTTCACGGCTGCCACACATACCCACGTGATGGACATGGAGAACGCAAACATTTTGCCTTTCACGAATAAATGCCTGCTTCACCAAGCTAAGAATTCACGATCAGCTCTTCGTGTTCTGGGATTCCACAAATGCAATGGCAATGGGAACAACCTTGTTGTCCGCGTCAACCCCTATGCATGTGAGAAGCTGCCCTTTGTACTTTCCAGTCAAGAAAGTGTCATCCACACAAAGCACAGGATGACAATGTTTGAAAGCTTCAATCATGCATTCAAATGACCAAAAGGATCCGGTCACCTTTCCTATTTATGTAGTCATCGATATCAATAATAGTTCCAGGATTTCTATTTTGCAACAATTCTAGTAGAGATGGCAAGTGGTAGTATGCGTCCTTACGTGCCCAATCTCCACTCCAATGCCTTGTGTTTGGCTCTCCATGCCATGTCATAAGATATCTCATTAGCACATATATTCTCTGTAGCAAGCATGATTTGGAATGGAGATATAAGTGTCTTCTTCATGATCTCTAGGTACATCAGCCACAAACTCAGCAGTCATGTTCTTGTGCTTCGGTACAGTTCCTTCCAACTTGCAAGAGTGCGGGACAATAATGGATACTACAAAGTTGCTCTTCGCCTTTGATAGATAACTGTGCACCTGCCAAGGGAATCCTTCGCACATACACTTGACATCATATGTATTAGGGTTTGAAATGACCACCTTGAATGGTCTCTCCTCTGAGAAAGCCCACTTCTTGACTGCACCTTGAAGATGAGACTTGTCATGAAACATTTGGCCTTTCATGATCTCAAACTTAGCATATTCCTAGTTCGAATGGTGTCCGTCATTAACCGTGAGTCTATCCAAGTCAAAGTTGGTCCACTCATTAGGGACATTTGTTTCATCGTTGAATTTTCACCCATCTCTTCCATCTAGAAAGGTCCGATACTCATCATCATCAAACTACATCTCATCAACAATTTTCTCATCCACCTTGCCCTGATCAGTATCCATTGCCCCCCTATTTCCTTGTCCTCATCATTTTGATGTGTCTGTTAAAAAACAGGATGCATGACAACATCCTGCACCGCTGCCCGACCGACATCATTCTCATCAACCGCCTCTGCCTTACTGGTCTCACCATGCTCGTTATTTATCATCTCCGCTTTATCAAAAAGCACAAGAGGAAATTTAAATGGACTATTCAACACCATCTCCACTAATCCCCTTAAACGTTTTGAATTCCTAAGCACATATAGTTCCCACTTCCAACCATGCTCACGCTGTCTAGGAACCACTCCACTACTTTCATACTATGATATGATGGATTTACCTTCAGCATACCATGCAACCACCCTAACACTTTCTCCCGTCACATCTGCATTGAGTTTGTCGAGGTTGTGTCAACAAATATATAGTTGCTCAAGTCAACAAATACATAGTCCCATGGTGAACTCTTATATTCACTAATTTTTAATCCATACCTGATGCTAATATCATACTATTTATCGTTAGCTACTCACCAAATAATATAGCCAATTTGTTTTCCTAATTCTACGCTGGAACCCTACCTATTCCAACTCTAGGCTACTAGAAAAAAAACTTAAATCAATTTCTAAACCTAAGTCAATTTCTAAAACCTAAATCAGATTCAAAAACCTAAATCAATTTCTACAATTTTCTACAAATCATTTAAATCAGTTTCTAGATTTTACTTTGTTTCTAATATATGAAAATAACCTAACTAAAAAAACTGAGCACACTGGCGCCAGAGAAGAGGCCGGCGTGGCCGACGCTGCCGCATCCCGCGCCGCAGGCCTCGGAGTGTGGCTTATCTCTTTCCTGAAGCTAAAGCTATGGAATGTGGCTTTTGTAGCTCAGCAAATAAATACTGTAATTTGATTACTCCATTCTATCAATGAAATGGATCCATGCCTTTATTTTTGATTGAATTACTCCATTGTGCTGCCTGTGTACAATGCTTCTTACTTGTGCTACTGCTACCTATATGGCTATATGTCATCGCAATTTTCATTGTTCTTTTGGAAACGTGTGATATTCAACTGACTGTTGGCCAATTTTTTCTTTTTGAGAATACAAGATTTGTCAAATTTGTTTTGAATCCTGACGAAATCCGGGGAATTCCCCGGGCTGTCGACATGGTCACGTCGCCTCTTTAATCACTTCCGCGTAATTCGCATCCAACGGCTCCAGTTCCATTTGCGTGGAAGTCCTACACCAAGGACGATGACCCTCTAGATTCAGATCGGGAGACGACCGCTCCGTCAGTCCGTCTCCAGCCCCGAGCCCTGAAAAAACTTCCTTATAGACAGCGATAAAAAAATGGATTAAAACAATGCCATCCCCAGCCAGGCCCGAGCTCGACGCCGTGGCCGCGCACCTGCAGTTGAGGACTCCTCCGCCACGCCCGCCGCCAGGGCCGCACATGCCACATCCATCATGCCTCCACGGAGGCCTTGCAGGTCGTGCCAGCCCAAGTTGCTAATTAAAAGCGTCCTTTCGAACCCCGGCTAGGCACCCTCCCTGCGCGTCCGCCGGGCCGCTCGTAGGTCGCATCCGTATGCCCACCATTGAAGCCTCCCGCCGCGCAGGCCGCCACTGGGGGGCAATCGGGAGGTGAGGGGAGGGAATAAATGAGAGAAGGCTCAGGAAGTCAAGAGGGAGAGAAAAACCGCGGGATTGAGAAACTTACTAGCTGCCGCCCGTCTGGTGTCGCCGTGGTCCAATTACTGTAGAGGCTGCCGCCGTCGGTAGCACTGCTACCTCGGATCTGCTCATCGTCGTCGCAGCCACGCGCGAGCCGCACCACCGCTAAGCTACCCTTGCACCATTGCTGAGCTCCTTGACGAGCCGTGCGCGACCCGCACGCTTGCTCTGGCATCGCTGAGCCTGGCGCACGCGACTAGATGCAAAAAGCGTCGCTGAGCCTGGCTCCCATGGTACGAGAGAATCGTCGTTTCTGATGAGCCAGGCTTGCGGCATGCAGGCATTAGTCCAGCTAATGATGTTATTAGCATATGATTAATGCATTTTAATCGATTTTGCTTTATTTCAAAGCATATTAAGACTTATAAGATAAAGTACATGTTATTATAATATAATATTGTAAAATAGTCATTATTTTAGTATTTATTTTATAGTTTTGTATTCCAACGCGCGTACTCGTGTAGACAACCAAACATCATCTCATCTCCTCCTAGCTAACCAGATATGAGTAACCAAACATGAAGCTCTTGCATGCATGGAGCTTGGCCCTCGGTAGCCTGGCTCGTTGGTGCGAGCCAGGTTTGGCTGAGAAGGCAACCAATCAGCCCCTAAGTGGCTAGCGACGCGATTTGCCCCAGCAGCCTCGTCTCTCGTGTTGTCCTGGTGGTGGAGTGAGAAAGGCGGAAGCGAATGAGAAGAAATAGCCCTAGAAGGCCATCCTCAAACCAAGAAACTACCAATAGTTTCTATGATTGCCATGTCATATAGACACTACCGTGGAAACTACTCTTCCAATGCATAGTTTTTTCAAAATAAATTATTGTTCAATCTCCTCTCTTCTCTCTCCTTTCTCATCTAATCCCTTTCCTTCTTTTCTTGGTTTTTGTGTAGACATGGTTTCTTGCATGAGAAACCATTTCCTTCTCTTTCCTCTTTAATTCTCTTGCCACATCACCACAATGCTTACATGGCACCCTAATTAATGCTATGGAAACTATCCTACTAGGAGGGTTGGGAATGCCCAGATAAGGCGATTTTCAGTGGAAGTTTCATTACACGGTTTCCAAGTATGCCATGTCATCTAAACATGTACTCCCTCCGTCCCAGAATATAACAACATTGAGTGTTCAAAACTTGTCCCAAATATAACAATGTTTAGAGTTTCCAGCCCACCTCTTACCAACAAACTGACCAAAATGCCCCTTATGTTCCCACAGGCATGAATGAATATTGTTCTCTAATTCTGCTGCCCACTAATTATGCCTGAATGGGCCAATGAGAGTATTTTTAGCATGCAAACAAAATAGGCAGGTATCACTACACACTAAACGCACAGGACTACACGTAATTAGACTGCAAGGGCAAATTAGACTTTTTATTCCGTGTGCTAATCTGTGAAAATCGCTTAACGATGCTGTATTCTGGGACGGAGGGAGTATAGGTTTTGTGAATGAAATAAGATCTACAATGGACAGTTTCATGTCATGATTTGACAAGCTATTTGTAGCATTTAAATGCATTGCACGTGATTGGGTGAAATCTTATGAAATGAAACTTTTCTAGCCCCAACGGTGGTTTCAACATGTTTCATAGTCTAGGTAACCGTGCATACACAATTTCATCTAGATGAAACTCATCCCTTCTCTCTCTTCATCACTTTCTTGCCATATCATCACTTTTGTCTATATGACAGCTTATTTAATGTCTATGAAACTTACACGGGGACTAACCTAAAGCCGACGGCATTGTCCTCGGCGGCCTCCTGCTTCGGGCCATGAGCCAGTGCTGCTCCTGGCTGTAGAGCAGAGGCCGAGGAAGGAGGAGCAGGGCCATGAGCCGGTGCTGGCTCTGCAGCTCAGGCTCAGCAGGCTGTGTAGAGGTGTGATACAGTCATACAGAGCCGGTGCTCGGTGCTGGCTGTAGAGCTCAGCAGGCATACGAGCTTGGTGTCCACGTGCCAGCCACGTGTCGACACTGCCCTGCCCTGTTGTATTCAGTCTACATGCAGAGAGTGTGAGAGGTTTTGCAAATAGACTTCATTTAATACTCTATGTAAAAAAGATTTTCTCCGTGCTAGATGCTAGACTGAGAAACAAACGGAGCCAGAGGCAGAGAGATACTGTACAACGAGTCAAAGAGATTGTGCGGCCATGAGCCATCCAGCTTGAAGTGCAAAAATTAACATGCACTAATTAACATCCAGCTGCTAACGGTTCGGTGTGGAACCGGTTTTTATAGTTTGGACATTGTCCTGGTTGGCTTAGGTTCGGTCGGAATGGGCTGACAGCGTAAAGTGGTCTAGTTTGGTTTGGTTTGCATAAACAAATTATAGTTTATATCCGCAAAATGGATTCTACTCCCGGCACTCATGGCAGAAGTAATCCCGGCCCTTCATTTTGTGTTGGGAACCGTGAGATCTTGTCTTTAGTGTCTGTATTCTCATTGTATTTGTATTTTTTGTTGATGTATAGGAGAGGGAGAACAGAGAAGATTCTTCCAAAAGTCTCACCTGACAACACTGACACACCACTTGCAGGCTCATGCATGTGTTTCTCCCTCTCCCTCCTTTTCACACTGTCAGTAAGTTATAACCACTTGCATGTGCTCCTCTCTCCTCTCTGTTCAAAAATTTTACCGTTGCACACTGGTCTACACTGACACATTCCACATTTTTTATATATTTTGCCCCACTGATAATATTTTATTAAATGGTTAGCAAAACCGATAATCTATGTACAAATCCTAAGTTCGTACAAGTGACCTTAACTCATATTTTGAATCGATTCACTAAGTTATGTACAAGTACTATGCATAAATGATCACTAACTCGTATTTTGAACCGATTCATTCAAAAGTATTACCGTGATTTAAGACTTTAAAACAAATTCACACTGTTGTACACAACTTGGTACATGGTTACGGTACACGCGTGTACCATTTTTTTCTGACATTACACGATAAAAT
>CM014278.1:1459613-1497463 GCA_004135705.1 Alloteropsis semialata
CCACTGCCGGGCCGACACGTGCTCCAGCGGCCGGCCGCTCCCGCGCGGGCATTCCCGCGCCGGACGCACGCCTGGCCCACTGGGCCGTGTCAGCTCCGGGTGGGCCGCCGCGCCTTTTGGGCTGCTCCTGGGTCGGACCGAGCCATGATGACGTCAGCAGCGCTGACGTCAGCAATGACGTGAGCGCTGCATAATAAATTGGGCTTTTCGCAACCTTTTCTTCCGAGCTCTAAAAAATATAAAATATATATTCATTTTGATCGTCTCGACGAGCTCTATGCAGCGGTGCAATCCAACTTGCCATTTGAGATACTTTGAGATAACGATATAGTTGGATCTTTCTCAGGCCTCCAGTGTGAATTCCTGCATGACATGTTAAAACACCAAAGCTTGTGAAAATAGTTAGTAATAAACCCTACTACTATGTTTGGTGAGCATATTTGACAAATATTTGGCAGGAATTGACGGTCAAAAGTGGCACTTAAGGACCGTCAACAAGCTCCCCCACACTTAGCTTTTGCTCGTCCTCGAGTAAAGCTCATGAGTAAGGTAGAGAGCAACATGATTCCAAAAGATATGATGCGAGCATATAAGTTATTCCAACACATACCGCACTTGTGACTTTGTGAAGTGTCTATCATGTCATCTTGAATGGTTGAGAAACGGAACGGTCTCGATTTGAATCACCCCAACTCTTTCTGTAAAGTAACTTGGGTTTTTGATAAATTTTTAAAACTTAGCCTTACTTGACTCCTCAAATGATTCTCTCAGATCGCTCAGTGTATAAATCCTCACCAAGGCTTTGTTTTACCTCTTTTCATCCTACTTCTAAAAGGCTTATGTGAAGCTCCAGGTAGGGGATGAAAACATGAAGCACACTTGTATCACATAATATTGCAAAGCCAAAGACCGGATCCAAGAAGAAAACTAATCATACAATCTGATCAAGATGTGCGTGTGTGTGAATGGAGAAAGTATGTGGAAGTTATGATAGCTCCATTTTGTATGGTCTCTCTCCTCTTTATTTTGAGAGCATGGCTATCTCATTTTTTTCTTTTTTTTCATTATGCTTGAGAATAAATTTCCCTTTAAGCACTTATTATTATTATTATTATTATTATTATTATTATTATTATTATTATTATTATTATTATTTCACCTTTTTTTTAGCCCATGTCTCTTTTAAAGGAATAGCTGGGAGAGAGATTCACAAAACATATGGAGCATTTATTTTGTGGATGAAATGAATATTGCTAACTTCCAGTGTAGAAGTTTAGCTTATGATTGCGGAGTGTATGTGATCTTGATCATGAAAGCATGAGAAGCATCTTACAAGGGTCACAACAATTTGACAAAGCTCAATGTAATAACAAGCGGCATATGTGTAAGATTTTTTTTGCAATGTAAACAATATATGGCTTTGGTAGGAATATATATCACCGAGGAGTTTGTAAGGCTAAATTTATTTCTAGTAAAACATCCCAAGAGCTTATATGTGGCAGAACCGTCCAGCTTAGACCGGCTCAAGTGCGTCGGATCGTCGTTTTACTGACAATCACAGCTTACGCACTTCAGACGGTATAAACCCGGTAGTCCGTCAGATGTCCTCAGAACATCTGAAACCTCCACGGACTTGAGTACAAATCACATACACAGATTTGCATCACATAGGAGCACAACAGAAGAATTCACAACACACTTAATTATACAAGGAATAGAGTTATTACACACATAAGAACAAACTTTAAGCATAAGTCAAACTACAGAGTTCCATAAAACAGAGGTAGGTCATAACAAGGACAGTTTGATGACCACAGTTGGTTTAAACAAAACAAGACAAGTCAAGAGGACATGTTGGGCTCATCAACATGCCTCTTCTTCTTCTGGAGTCTTTCCCTGCTTACTGAAAGTCTTCTGGCGGCTCTGCAACAATTATAGTATCTTGAGTACAAAAGTACTCAGCAAGTCTGACCCGTCTACATAAACATATAAATACAGACACACAAGGGCAGGCATAACTTTGAGGCTCTGGATAGGTAACGCTTTTGCGTAAAAGCTTACTAAATCTTAAATCCTAAACTTTTAGAGTTAAAAACCAATTAAGTGATTACCTGAAAGACTAGATTAGCAGCAGGCTTAAATCACTCATGTATTACTTAAGCAAGCCTCAGATTTCATAAGCATCATTAACATTAACTTGTTCTAAGCCGTCTAGCAGCGATCAAGCGGTATTCATACCGAGAAGTGCGGCGATCCGGACCAATTTTTATCCCTGCAGGGTATAACCTAGTCATACGCGTTGTGTGGTCCCCAGGGTGGTCCACACAAAGCACCCTTTCACTATGGTCGCTCCAAGTCCTGAATTGCCCTCGCTCAAACCCAGGGACGCCCCCACACCGGCCCCACGTCTGGCAGCTCCCGACATGCGAGTTTACGGCCACGTCCCTGCCACCAACCTCGACTAGTCCAGCGAACCACAATTCAAGACCAGGAGCAACCACAGCTACATCAGCTCACCGGTTGGAATCTCCGGTATATGACTAGTACGTTCAAAGCCTGATCACAGGTAAACAACCATAATCCTAAGATGATCAAGGCGATGTGTTGGCTTGAGACTCCTTTCCCAACCTTCACCCTCGCACCCGATCTCCATTTCATCTTTATAACATCAAGTACAGGTGATAGAGCAAAACCTGAGCTCACTAATGCTATGATGGAACTGTGAGGAATCTAAGCTTGCTAAGCTTCACTAAAGAAAGGTTGACATCTAGTATTGCCCTAATCAAGGAAGGATTATGCAATCAGCAGTTCACACAACTCCTAGCACGTAATGCATGCAATACCATATTAATACATGAAATAGTACTCAAAATAGGGTTTGGATGCTCCGGTGCTTGCCTTGGTCAAAAGCAGGGTTAGTATCCGCAGCAACAGTAGCAGGCTCGGGCTCTAGCTCCAACTCAACCTCTTCGGGCTCCTGGGGTCCTTCAGGTGGAAGCTCGACGAACTCGACTCCCGCAGTTTCTTCTATAACGGTATGATGTATAAGTTAGTACACTCAAACCTAAGAACAAGCTAAACAGCACAGAGAAACCCTAAATAGATGATTTCCTATTTATTTCTATTTTTCTAGAATTTTTAGTAATTTTTAAAAGCTTTAACGAATTATTTTATACTCATAAAAGAATTATCCTAATTATTATTATTAATTTCTTATTATAAATCATTATTCATAATTTTATTTATACTTATCCTATTTATTTATTTAAATACCCAAAAGAAAAGGTATTTAAATAAATTATCTAACTATTATTCTAAACTAAAACCATTTAAAACCTATTTAAAAACTAAATCTAAAACTAAAACAAAAACCCAAAACCACTTTGCAGGAAACCCCCTGGACTATCTGCTAATAAACCCGCGGTCCTAATCTCCCTTCTCTCACTTACAGCTGGGCCCGGCCCACTCTTCTTTCCCCCTTCTCCCTCGCGCGCGCGCTCTCGGTCCAAACGACCGGAGCGGCGGCGCTGCTCCTCCGGCGAAACACCGGCAGCGAGCCCCCTGGACAACGGCGAACAGCCAAGCAGCTAAACCTCGCACCCCGGACTTCACACGCCCACTCGACTCCCTAACCCTAACACACTACAGCGGCTACGGCGAGCAACGGCGGCGGAAAACGGCGGCGCACTCGGACTAGGCCTAGCAGCAGCTATCCAAGCCAACAAATGGCACGGACAGCTCCAGGGTAACCAGATGAACCCTCTGAACACCTAAGCTTGAGCTCTAAGGGACCGGAGCGTGGACCTCCGCGGCGGCGGCTCGAGCTTGGCGACGAGCACGAGCAGCACACGCGTTCCGGCCAACAGGGGCACAACCCCGGACAACAGATACCATGGCAAGCTTCGCAAGGATGTGGAACATACAGCTGCACCATTTATTCACGAAGAAGGGGACGCTACGGAGCAGCTCACCGTGCGACACAGAGAGGACCGGCGGCGGCTCGACGGGGAAGAAAGGTCAATTAGGCGGCTAGGGTGATCGGCTTCGAGCACGAGCGGGTGGATTGGAAAGCTTGCGAGCTAGGGAAAAGCTCTGGGCGAATGGATTGGCCAGAGAGGCACTGGTGGCGGCGAAAAACAGAGCGGCGGTGCTTGCAGTGAATGACGGCGAGCTGAGAAACAGAAAGGAAGAAAAGGTGAAGAAGACCGGCTCGGCCCTTATCCTGTGATCCACCGCTTAACTTGCCACCTCCTGCTTGCATGCGTTTGCGCTGGACGTTAACCCCGACGGCGCGCGACTTGGCCGGCCATCGGCGGCAAGCAGCTGCGTGGCAGCGCTGCGCCGGCCATGACCTGCTCTGCTGAACTCTGATCCCCTCTGAAAACCGTTCGAAACCAGCGAAAACAACTCCCTTTTTCTCCAAAATTCGAATGCAAACATTCCAAACTCCCAATACCAAAGTTATAGCTGGACCGTAGAGATACATTTCACTTATAAACTTCAAAGCTTAAATCTCAGAGGATCAAAAGTTACAGGACCGAGAACTTGGACCAATGTAACTGTATTTTCTGAAACTCTGAAACTCATTCAAAACTGTCATCTTAAGATCCAAATTACTCCCAATTTCATACATAAACTTCAAAAACTCTAAATACCAAACTTGTAGATGGTACATAGGGCTACAATTCTCTCAATATGACCTTGGGCTAAATCCTTCTAAATTGAAAGTTATAAGCTCAAGAATTTGGGCCAAACTCACCATCTCATGTGCTTCAAACTTAACCAAATTTGAAACTTTAAGTTTGAATTCTTCTCAAACTTAAACATTCCAAGTATTTTGGATGATTTGCTATCTTTTGACATTATTAACTCAAGTTTGACTTGGTCAACTTTTTCCAAGGTGACAAAATTACCAAAATGCCCTTAGGGCTAACTTAGCTCAAATAAAAGCATTTAAACTCTTAACCTTGGTATTTCTCTTCATTAGTGCTCTAATGACCTCCTTAGTTCTTCACTAACACCTGTGGTGTTACAGCCCTCCCCTCTTAAAGAAATCTCGTCCCGAGATTTGGTTAAGGCGGGCTAAACATCCAGCTTATGCAGAGGCAAGGAGAATGTGTCATAAACTTAAGAACGTCACATTTTCATTAAAAACACGGTGTAGTTGTATGATCAGGTACAAACAAGGTTCTGCCCAACACTTTCAAAGACTGATCTATACAAACTTACTACACTACTTAAACAACTCTGGATATTTAGCTACAAGGTAATCCTCCTGCTCCCAAGTAGCCTCATCTACAGAGTGATTACTCCATTGAACGTTGTAAAACTTGATGCTTTTCCTACGAGTACTCTGCTCTTTCTGATCCAGAATCTTGATAGGTTTCTCCTCATAGGTCAAATCTGACTCCAGTTCTATCTCTGGATCTTCAATCACCTCTTCAGGAACTCGTAGGCACTTCTTGAGTTGAGATACATGGAATACATCATGCAAAGTTGATAGCTGGTCAGGTAAAGCTAATCTGTAAGCAACAGGACCTCTTTGCTCCAAAATCTGATAAGGACCAATATACCTTGGAGCTAACTTGCCCTTAACTCCAAAGCGATGGATCCCTTTCATTGGTGACACTTTCAGATATACATAACTGCCTACTTCAAAAGCTAGAGGTTGTCTTCTTTTATCTGCATAACTCTTCTGCCTGGACTGAGCTGTCCTGAGATGAGCTTGAATCATTCTTACTTTCTCTTCAGCTTCATTCACAAGATCTGGTCCAAGAGCAGTTCTTTCTCCAGATCCTGACCAATTTAGTGGAGTTCTGCATCTTCTACCATATAGTGCTTCAAACGGAGCCATACCAATACTGGCCTGGTAACTGTTGTTATAAGAGAATTCTGCTAAAGGTAGGCATTCATCCCATTTCTTAGAAAAGGTTAGAACACATGCCCTTAGCATATCCTCAAGTATCTGATTTACTCTCTCAGTCTGTCCTCCAGTCTGTGGATGATAAGCAGAACTTCTAATTAATGTAGTACCCATCAACTCATGCATATGCTCCCAGAACCTAGAAGTGAACTGAGAGCCTCTGTCAGACACTATGGTCTTAGGTACTCCATGCAAAGCCACAATCCGAGATATGAACAATTCAGCATATGTTCGCACAGGGTAGGCAATCTTAACATGAATAAAATGTGCAGACTTGGTCAAACGGTACACTATTACCCAGATTGAATTATACCCCTTAGATGTTGTGGGCAAGCCCACAATGAAATCCATGGATATATCTTCCCACTTCCAGTTAGGAATAGTCAAAGGCTGCAGTAACCCTAGCGATTTCTGATGGAATGCTTTGACTCTCTGGCATGTATCACACTCTGCCACATACTTAGCGATTTCTCGTTTCATCCGAGTCCACCAAAACCTCTGTTTCAAGTCATGGTACATCTTAGTACTACTCGGATGAATTGAAAACCTAGACAGATGTGCCTCATCCAATATCTTCTTTCTTAACTCAAAGTTTTTAGGCACAACTATCCGATCCTTGAAGAACAACACACCCTGATCATCTTGAGTAAAACACAACTTTTCACCTTTGGCCAATCTTCTTCTAAGGTGTTTCATGCCCAAATCTTTCTTCTGAGCTTCAACAATCTGTTGTTGAAGAATTGAGTCAACCACTAGATTAGCAGCATCACCATGCATTACCATTTGGATATTCAGCTTCTCCATCTCCTCACATAGAGTCTGATCATATGGTCGGGCTGAGATACAAGCACATTGTGATTTCCGACTCAAAGCATCGGCAACCACATTGGCTTTTCCAGGATGATAGTGCACTTCCAAGTTATAGTCCTTAATGAGCTCTAGCCATCTCATCTGTCTCATATTCAGGTCAGATTGAGTGAATATATACTTAAGACTCTTATGATCAGTATAAATGTGACACAAACCTCCAAGTAGATAATGTCTCCATATTTTGAGGGCATGCACTACGGCAGCTAGTTCCAAATCATGGGTAGGGTAATGCTCTTCATGTCGCTTGAGCTGTCTAGAGGCATAAGCAATTACCTTTCCCTCTTGCATTAGTACACACCCCAATCCAATACCTGAAGCGTCACAATATACATCAAAGGGCTTCTCAACATCTGGCTGAGCTAAGACTGGAGCAGTGGTCAACAGGGACTTCAACTTCAGAAAAGCCTCATTACACTCAGGCGTCCATTTGAACTTGGTGTCTTTCTTCAGTAACTCAGTGATTGGTTTAGCTAGCTTGGAGAAATTTGGGATAAACCGGCGATAATATCCAGCTAATCCCATAAAACTCCAAACTTTATGTACACTGGTTGGTGGCTTCCAATTCAGAACATCCTGATCCTTACTTGGATCAACTGCCACACCCTCAGCTAACAAGATATGTCCAAGAAAAGGTACCTTATTCAACCAGAAATCACACTTACTCAATTTAGCATACAGCTGATGCTCCCTAAGTCTCTCCAGGACAATACGTAGGTGTTGAGCATGTTCTTCCTCATTCTTGGAGTAAATCAAAATATCATCAATAAATACCACCACAAACTTATCAAGCTCAGGCATAAATACTGAGTTCATGAGATACATGAAATGTGATGGAGCATTAGTCAACCCAAATGACATGACCAGATACTCATATAGTCCATATCGGGTTGAGAATGCTGACTTTGGTATATCTTCAGGCTTGATCTTAATTTGGTGATATCCAGACCTCAAGTCTATCTTGGAAAACACTTTAGCTCCTGCTAATTGATCAAACAACAAGTCGATCCGAGGAAGCGGATACTTGTTCTTGATGGTCACAGCATTGAGAGGTCTGTAATCTACACAGAGCCTCAAACTCTTATCTTTCTTCTTCACAAACAAAGCAGGACATTCCCAAGGAGATGAACTGGGCCTGATAAAACCCTTATCTAACAGCTCTTGCAACTGTTTCTTCAATTCTTCTAGTTCCTTGGGTGACATTCTGTATGGTCTTCTGGAGATTGGTGCTGTGCCTGGTTCTAACTTAATGGTGAACTCAATAGCTCTATCTGGAGGCATTCCCGGTAGATCATCCGGAAACACGTCTGGATAGTCACACACCACTGGTATAGATTTGAGATCAACTGCCTCTACTTTGTTTACTGTCGCACTGAGGTCTGGTTGAGAGTTCAACTGAACTTGGATAGCTTTGCCTTCATTATCCAATAAATGCAAGGTCCTATTTTCCACATCAATAGAAGCTCTATGTAGCTTCAACCAATTCATTCCCAAAATCAGATCAATACCTTGACTTTCCAGAACTATGGGATTGGCAAAGACTCTATGATGTCCTAGATTTATGGTAACACCCCAAGCTATGTCACTAGTGGATTGTGTAGCACCCGGTGCATGAATTAAAAACTGTGTAGGTGAAGAGCTTACTTCTAACTGATGCTTTGTCACAAAAGTTCTGCTGATAAAGGTATGCAATGCACCAGAATCAAAAAGTATAACTGCAGGGTGTTGATTGACAGAGAACATACCAGCCATCACCGGTTCTCCTTCTGGAATCTCTTCTACGTTCATGAAATGAACGCGTCCAGTCTTGGTGTTCAAGAACCTCTTCTTCACGAACCTAGGGTTCGCATTCTGGCCTTGAGCTGGTGCAGATGGTGCGGCTCCTGCCTTGGGAAGGCGACAATCCCTGGCAAAATGTCCCGGCCTACCACAATTGTAGCATGGCTAATTGTTGGCGGGGGCATTGCCAGTGCGGGCACTGGGGCCTTGAGTAGCATTGGGGCGCTGGACATTGGTGGGGTTTCTAACCACCCACCGCTGCGTCTGCTGCCTCTGTGGCGCCTGGTAGTTAGGCCTTGCAGGCCCACGGAATACCACCCTCATGCGCTGTGGAGGTGGAGCACTGCTGGAGCTTCCAGAGGGTGGGGCCTTCCTCTTCAACGACTCATCAAGCGCCAACATCTTGCTTTCAGCGGTGATGGCAGTACTCACCGCTGCATTATAGTCAGTAAAAGTACTGACTGACAATTTGTCCTGCATCCGGGGATTCAAACCCCTCAAATAACACCGGATCTTCTTGCGATCCGTGTTCACCTGGTCCTGGGCATATTGGGCCAGATGCTCGAACTCACTAGTGTACTGAAGTACACTCTTATCCTTCTGTCGTAGCTGCAAGAACTCCTCTAATTTCATGTCCATGATGCCCTCCGGGACAAAATGGGCATGGAATGCCTCTTTGAACTCCCTCCATGTCACTTCAGTTCCAGCAGGCGGTCTGGCGAGGTAGCTTGCCCACCACATACCTGCAGGGCCTTGCAACTGCAACCCCGCGAACTCTACCTTCTGCACCTCTGTACAGTTTGGAACAGCCCGGAACTTCTGCTCAATGGTGTTCAGCCACTCATCTGCCTCCAAAGGGTGCTCGGGCTTGGTGAAGACAGGCGGGTGGGTCTCGGTGAAGTGACTGTACCTCACCGCAGGATCGGCCTCACGGCGCCCTCGGAGCAATGGCGCCGTATTCTCCACCAGACGTGTCAACAGGTCCGTGTGCTCCTGATTGGCGTTCAGAACATAGGCCAGCGCCTCGTCCACACTCATGGGGCCCTGCGGAGGTGCTGGACGGGCACCGGACTGCTCTGGGGTCTCATTTACTGGTGGCGCCATTCTACAAAATGACAAAGCTCCCGTCAGTGACTAAATCTACCCGACGGAACTTTATCTAAGCTGGTAAGTAGAATAACAATCACACAAGATTGTAAAGGCATCAAAAACACAGCAAGCAGCCTGGATTATCATTACATAAACAGGAAGTACAATACATCATAGTACAACTTGTCCAAAGATTACATTAAAACAAACCTTGGCACATTACGCCTCTCCAACAGGCGTCTACTGCCTATCATACAAGTGCCATTATTCAAACATCCAAAATAAGCAAAAGTACAACTCTTAGAAACACCCAGGGTAAGGATACAACCCCAGATCTATAGTATCCAGTCCTAACTTAGCCATTGCCATATTCAACTGCTCAGGATTCACTGCCATGACAGTATGTCCTGCAGGTAACCAAGGCCTGGATGTTACTTCCTCTGACTCATCATGCTGATACTGATAAGCAGAATTTTCTCCAACATAAGCAGCTGGTGATCCTGGCATCCCCATATTATCTGAAACTGAGGCATGGCTAACCTGGCTGTGATCTTCATTACCATTATCTTCTGCCTCAATCACCCAACCTGGATGCACACCATCGAAGTTATTCTCCATATCAAAATTGATAAAGTCATTTATATTCTCGTGGGCAAACAAGTCAGGGACTTCTTCTTCGGGAAATTGGACTTCATTCCCTTCAATATCAGCAGCTTCAACGTTCTGCTCTGCAGGCATGGGAGGTGGAAACTCCAGAACTGGAGCCTCCTCTTGAACTTCGATCCCCATAGGCATCACCATGTTCTGATAATCTTCAACTTGCTGCTGGAGAGCCATAATCATATGCATCTGCTCCAACCTTTCAGCTTCAAGGGTAGTGATTGTTGCTCCTAACGCCCTTCTGGTGTCCATGGCAGCTTGCTCACTTTGATTTATCCTATCATATGCTCCTCTTAGCTGTTCCCCAAGATGCTCAATGACACTTGTCTTGGCGGTAACATCCCTGGCATAAGCATTCTCCAGAGATGCCTGAGAATCTTGGCTTACCCTCAGATCTGTTGCTAGGGCCTGCTCTCTGGATTGGGCACTTACCAGTTCTTGTTGCTTCCTCCAATACTCAGCTTCATAATCTTGGTGAAGATTATACATAGAGCTCATGTATTGCGATGATGCAGCAAGAACAGGGTTGTATTCCTCATGATCATCAATGACCACAGCCTTCCCACGACGTCTCCCAACACCATCATCTTGATGTGCAACAGGGAAGTACCTTGCCCTTGTATTACTGACATCGTGTTTATGCTTCTCACATATAGCCATTAAAGCCCTGTGAGCAGCAGTCTCCACGGAATCAGAATACTGAGCTCCCTTCACATATATAGAAAAAAGGTTCCCACTCAGGATGAGCGGTGCAAGCAGGAATATTGACTATCATGGAGCACTCATAGCTATACTCTTTTACAAACTCCTTGCCCACATATTCTGGATACTCAGTATAGCCCAACTCCTGAAGCGTGTCCCACAACAGCTTTGGAAAACCTTGCTTGTCCACAAAGTAACCATGGGTCCAACCTTCTGCATCAACCCAGCTAGAGGCACTGTCCATCTGTTTCAAAGAACGGTGAGACTCTAACGCCACTCCCAAAAATAGCTAGACATGCAATGCAACTAGGATGCAGACGTTTGCCTACGTTCCTTGCAAGACGAAGACAAACGTAGGGTTTTAAAAACTGGTGGCATCGTACGTCTCTAATCCCAATATAGGGCTAATCGTGTCTACTCGATTCGCGGTTATGTTAGCATACCTGCAGAAGACCATTCATTACCATTCACTATAGAAATGGCACCCATGCGTTCAACGCTGCATGGACAGCGCTTCATACGTTGACACGTATTCACTTTTCCTATACTCACCACCGTATGGTCGGCGTTTGCATGTCCCATATCATTGCCATATGGGATGCCCCTGAGTAGGCCGCTCCTCAGGGTTAAGCGACCGTGATTACTAAGATCACACGGCGGGAACTCCGCACTCCACATCAGGCGGCAGATGTCGACAAGCCTCAAAGACAAGCCCAACGGGCTAGCCAATGGACAAGTCGCCCCGAACAATCATTGAATGGGCCACCTCACGCAAGCAAGCTTGCGCAAGTCAGAGTCATAATATTATATAAATTGTAACAACAGCTTACCTACTCACCTGAGCGAAGGTGCGTCGTTACAGAATCGTAAGTTTAGCAGTATGAAATACCATAATAACAGTTAGTCTTATTGCCACCTTTCTAAACAGGACTAAATTTTTATCAAAATAGAGCCAAGGAAGGGTCCACTAGCCAATTCTTCTGTTGTTATCCCATGTATGTGCTCTGATATCAGCTGTGGCGGAACCGTCCAGCTTAGACCGGCTCAAGTGCATCGGATTGTCGTTTTACTGACAATCACAGCTTACGCACTTCAGACGGTATAAACCCGGTAGTCCATCAGATGTCCTCAGAACATCTGAAACCTCCACGAACTTGAGTACAAATCACATACACAGTTTTGCATCACATAGGAGCACAACAGAAGAATTCACAACACACTTAATTATACAAGGAATAGAGTTATTACACACATGAGAACAAACTTTAAGTATAAGTCAAACTACAGAGTTCCATAAAACAGAGGTAGGTCATAACAAGGACAGTTTGATGACCACAGTTGGTTTAAACAAAACAAGACAAGTCAAGAGGACATGTTGGGCTCATCAACATGCCTCTTCTTCTTCTGGAGTCTTTCCCTGCTTACTGAAAGTCTTCTGGCGGCTCTGCAACAATTATAGTATCTTGAGTACAAAAGCACTCAGCAAGTCTGACCCGTCTACATAAACATATAAATACAGACACACAAGGGCATGCATAGCTTTGAGGCTGTGGATAGGTAACGCTTTTGCGTAAAAGCTTACTAAATCTTAAATCCTAAACTTTTAGAGTTAAAAACTAATTAAGTGATTACCTGAAAGACTAGATTAGCAGCAGGATTAAATCACTCATGTATTACTTAAGCAAGCCTCAGATTTCATAAGCATCATTAACATTAACTTGTTCTAAGCGGTCTAGCAGCGATCAAGCGGTATTCATACCGAGAAGTGCGGCGATCCGGACCAATTTTTATCCCTGCAGGGTATAACCTAGTCATACGCGTTGTGTGGTCCCCAGGGTGGTCCACACAAAGCACCCTTTCACTATGGTCGCTCCAAGTCCTGAATTGCCCTCGCTCAAACCCAGGGACGCCCCCTCACACCGGCCCCACGTCTGGCAGCTCCCGACATGTGAGTTTACGGCCACGTCCCTGCCACCAACCTCGACTAGTCCAGCGAACCACAATTCAAGACCAGGAGCAACCACAGCTACATCAGCTCACCGGTTGGAATCTCTGGTATATGACTAGTACATTCAAAGCCTGATCATAGGTAAACAACCATAATCCTAAGACGATCGAGGCGATGTGTTGGCTTGAGACTCCTTTCCCAACCTTCACCCTCGCACCCGATCTCCATTTCATCTTTATAACATCAAGTACAGGTGATAGAGCAAAACCTGAGCTCACTAATGCTATGATGGAACTGTGAGGAATCTAAGCGTGCTAAGCTTCACTAAAGACAGGTTGACATATAGTATTGCCCTAATCAAGGAAGGATTATGCAATCAGCAGTTCACACAACTCCTAGCACGTAATGCATGCAATACCATATTAATACATGAAATAGTACTCAAAATAGGGTTTGGATGCTCCGGTGCTTGCCTTGATCAAAAGCAGGGTTAGTATCCGCAGCAACAGTAGCAGGCTCGGGCTCTAGCTCCAACTCAACCTCTTGGCTCCTGGGGTCCTTCAGGTGGAAGCTCGACGAACTCGACTCCCGCAGCTTCTTCTATAACGGTATGATGCATAAGTTAGTACATTCAAACCTAAGAACAAGCTAAACAGCACAGAGAAACCATAAACAGGTGATTTCCTATTTATTTCTATTTTTCTAGAATTTTTAGTAATTTTTAAAAGCTTTAACAAATTATTCTATACTCATAAAAGAATTATCCTAATTATTATTATTAATTTCTTATTATAAATCATTATTCATAATTTTATTTATACTTATCCTATTTATTTATTTAAATACCCAAAAGAAAAGGTATTTAAATAAATTATCTAACTATTATTCTAAACTAAAACCATTTAAAACCTATTTAAAAACTAAATCTAAAACTAAAAACGAAAACCCAAAACCACTTTGCAGGAAACCCCCTGGACTATCTGCTAATAAACCCGCGGTCCTAATCTTCCTTCTCTCACTTACAGCTGGGCCCGGCCCACTCTTCTTTCCCCCTTCTCCCTCGCGCGCGCGCTCTCGGTCCAAACACCGGCAGCGAGCCCCCCGGACGACGGCGAACAGCCAAGCAGCTAAACCTCGCACCCCGGACTTCACACGCCCACTCGACTCCCTAACCCTAACACACTACAGCGGCTACGGCGAGCAACGGCGGCGGAAAACGGCGGCGCGCTCGGACTAGGCCTAGCAGCAGCTATCCAAGCCAACAAATGGCACGGACAGCTCCAGGGTAACCAGGCGAACCCTCTGAACACCTAAGCTTGAGCTCTAAGGGACCGGAGCGTGGACCTCCGCGGCGGCGGCTCGAGCTCGGCGACGTGCACGAGCAGCACACGCGTTCCGGCCAACAGGGGCACAACCCCGGACCACAGATACCATGGCAAGCTCCGCAAGGATGTGGAACGTACAGCTGCACCATTTATTCATGAAGAAGGGGACGCTACGGAGCAGATCACCGTGCGACACAGAGAGGACCGGCGGCGGCTCGACGGGGAAGAAAGGTCGATTAGGCGGCTAGGGTGATCGGCTTCGAGCACGAGCGGGTGGATTGGAAAGCTTGCGAGCTAGGGAAAAGCTCTGGGCGAATGGATTGGCCAGAGAGGCACTGGTGGCGGCGAAAAACAGAGCGGCGGTGCTTGCAGTGAACGACGGCGAGCTGAGAAACAGAAAGGAAGAAAAGGTGAAGAAGACCGGCTCGGCCCTTATCCTGTGATCCACCGCTTAACTTGCCACCTCCTGCTTGCATGCGTTTGCGCTGGACGTTAACCCCGACGGCGCGCGACTTGGCCGGCCATCGGCGGCAAGCAGCTGCGTGGCAGCGCTGCGCCGGCCATGACCTGCTCTGCTGAACTCTGATCCCCTCTGAAAAGTTCGAAACCAGCGAAAACAACTCCCTTTTTCTCCAAAATTCGAATGCAAACATTCCAAACTCCCAATACCAAAGTTATAGCTGGACCGTAGAGATACATTTCACTTATAAACTTCAAAGCTTAAATCTCAGAGGATCAAAAGTTACATTTCACTTATAAACTTCAAAGCTTAAATCTCAGAGGATCAAAAGTTACAGGACCGAGAACTTGGACCAATGTAACTGTATTTTCTGAAACTCTGAAACTCATTCAAAACTGTCATCTTAAGATCCAAATTACTCCCAATTTCATACATAAACTTCAAAAACTCTAAATACCAAACTTGTAGATGGTACATAGGGCTACAATTCGCTCAATATGACCTTGGGCTAAATCCTTCTAAATTGAAAGTTATGAGCTCAAGAATTTGGACCAAACTCACCATCTCATGTGCTTCAAACTTAACCAAATTTGAAACTTTAAGTTTGAATTCTTCTCAAACTTAAACATTCCAAGTATTTTGGATGATTTGCTATCTTTTGACATTATTAACTCAAGTCTGACTTGGTCAACTTTTTCCAAGGTGACAAAATTACCAAAATGCCCTTAGGGCTAACTTAGCTCAAATAAAAGCATTTAAACTCTTAACCTTGGTATTTCTCTTCATTAGTGCTCTAATGACCTCCTTAGTTCTTCACTAACACCTGTGGTGTTACATTATACAGAAAGGTAAGGTTCATTTCATCATACCATATCTCATTCATCAACCATCTAGATTAACATGCTTTCCAATGATAAATGTTCACAAGAAACAGGTGTATGTGCTAGGAATAAAGAATATGCAAGCCAATCTTGGAAAATCATGTATATCAATGGAGCACCAAGATTCATTGAGTTTAATTTTGTGATAAACAAGAATTAAATAAACTGATGAATCAGGGAGTTTGAGAGATAGAATTGTGCAAACCATGTTTTCCCTTTAAGTGTTGAAAGAGGATGTCCTTGGTGCCTCCCCCACACTATTTTCTGATGCGATGTCTTTTCCTGCACATTCTTAGATACAATGATGAGATACAAGGATTTGGCTAGTACAAGTGTACTAGCCAAATCAAAATGAAGCTTTTATTTATTCGAAGTTAAAAAGGTTCTTTTTATTTTATTTTATTTTATTAAGGGTGAAACATTTAATCACCAAAATCGAGGAATTCGATTTCATCGACTTCCTCCATTTTTTCAGGCTCAAAATAAACTTTTAAGCGGTGGCCATTTACCTTGAATATATTACCTGAGTCGTCCTGAAGAGTAATGGCTCCATGGGATGATGTGTCAATCACATTGAATGGCCCTTCCCACTTGCTTCTAATTTTACCATGGCCGAACAGCTTCACTCTGGAGTTGAACATGAGGACTTTGTCTCTGGGCTTGAACTCCTTGTGTTTAAGCCTCTTGTCATACCACCTTTTTGTTCTATCCTTATAGATCTTGGAGTTGTGGTATGCTCTCTCCCTCCATTCCTCCAGCTCGAAAATTTGCATCTTCCGGTTGTTTCCGGCAAGATGGAAGTCCATGTTCCATTTCTTGATAGCCCAGTGGGATTTGAACTCCAACTCAACTGAAAGATGACATGTTTTACCATATACGAGCTGGTAGGGGGACATACCAATGGGTGTCGTGTGCGGTATGCCCACAATGCTTCAGGGAGTTTGTTCTTCCAGTTCTTTCCTATCTCATTGATGGTCTTCTGCAGAATATTTTTGATTTGTTTGTTGGACGTTTCTGCTTGACCGCTCGTCTGTGGGTGATAGGGTGTTGCCACATTATGGCGGATCCCAAAATCTGCCAAGTATTGCCTGAAGGTCTTGTCGATGAAGTGGGATCCTCCATCACTTATCACCATTCGGGGCGTGCCGAATCTAGGGAAGATGACCTCATGGAACATCTTCTTGGCATGTTTGGAGTCGGCCGCCCAGCAAGGTAGTGCTTCTACCCACTTGGACACATAGTCCACAGCTACCAAGATGTACTCGCAGTCGTGAGATTTGGGGAATGGCCCCATGTAGTCGATACCCCACACATCAAAGAGGTCAACTTGAAGGTTGCTTGTGAGGGGCATGGCATCTCTTTTGTTGATGTTGCCGTGCCGCTGACATCTATCACATCTTCTGATGAACTCTTTGGTGTCATCGTACATGGTTGGCCAGAAGAACCCACTCTGCCAAATTTTGGCATGGGTTCTGAACACTCCATAGTGTCCCCCATACTCAGATGAATGACATCTCTCTATGATCTTGGTGGCTTCAATCATTGGCACACACTTCCATAGCAACCCATCGGCGCAGACACGATATAGGTATGGCTCATCCCACAAGTGGAAGCGGCTTTCATATTCCAACTTTCTTCTTGTTTCCACCTGGGGGAACATATCCTGCCACTATATAGTTTACGATATTTGCATACCATGGGTTATCATTTGTCACCTTAAGGAGTGTGTCGTCCCTTAGGTAGTCGTTGATGGGAAGCTCATGTGTCTCCTCAACCTGCAACCTGGATAGATGATCGGCTACCGAGTTTTCTACTCCCTTTTTATCATGGATTTCTAGATCAAATTCTTGGAGAAGAAGGATCCATCGGATGAGCCTAGGTTTAGCATCTTTCTTGGTGAGGAGGTATTTCGGAGTAGCATGATCTGTGTAGATGATTACCTTTGCCCCCACTAAGTAGGATCTAAACTTATCTATCGCGAAGACCACAGCCAACAACTCTTTTTCAGTGGTGGCGTAATTCAGCTGGGCTCCGGTCAAGGTTTTGCTAGCATAGGAAATGGCGTGGTGCCTCTTGTCCTTGGTTTGTCCTAGGACAGCTCCTACGGCATAATCACTAGCATCGCACATGATTTCAAAGGGTAGCGCCCAGTCGGGTGGTTGAATGACTGGGGCCGAGATGAGTGCCTTCTTTAGGACTTGGAAGGCTTGATGGCACTCATCAATGAAGACGAACTCCACTTCTTTTGCTAGAAGATTAGTTAGGGGCCGGGCAATATGAGAGAAGTCTTTGATAAAACGCCGATAAAACCCGGCATGCCCTAGAAAGCTGCGGATTCCCTTCACATTCGTGGGAGGTGGAAGCTTCTCGATAACTTCAATTTTTGCCTTATCCACCTCAATGCCACGTTCGGACACCAAGTGTCCTAGCACTATTCCTTTCCGAACCATAAAATGGCATTTCTCCCAGTTCAGGATTAAGTGCTTTTCTTCACACCGTTGTAAGACCTTGTCCAAATTCTCTAGAAAATCTGTGAAGGATTTGCCATAGACGGAAAAGTCATCCATGAACACCTCCATGATTTTCTCAATCATGTTAGAGAAAATAGACATCATGCACCTTTGGAATGAGGCTGGGGCATTGCATAGACCGAAGGACATCCTACGGTAAGCATATGTTCCATAGGGGCATGTGAAGGTAGTCTTACTTTGGTCATCCGGGTGTATGGGGATTTGATGATATCCGGAGTATCCTTCAAGGTAACAAAAGAAGGAGTGGTTTGCAAGCCATTCCAACATCTCATCGATAAAAGGTAACAGAAAATGATCCTTCTTAGTAGCCTTGTTGAGTCTCCGGTAATCAATGCACATACGCCACCCGTGACGGTGCGTTGAGGGATCAATTCGTTTTTGTCATTTTTCACCACTGTCATCCCTCCTTTCTTTGGTACCACTTGCACCGGACTCACCCACTCGCTGTATGGCATGGGATAAATAATCCCTGCATGAAGTAGCTTAAGGACTTCCTTCTTAACCACTTCTCGCATCGCATTGTTCAACCTTCTTTGGGGTTCCCTAGAAGGTGTGGAATCGGGATCGGTCGGGATGCGATGAGTGCAAAGAGTAGGACTTATGCCCTTAAGATCATGGAGCGAGTAACCCAGGACTGATGATGTTTTTCTAAGACAGCAACAAGTCTATTGGTTTCTTCTTCGGTGAGCTTGTCGCTGATGATAACCGGGGTTTGACGGTTACCATGGAGGGAAACATATTTTAGGCCTGGCGGGAGAGGTTTTAGCTCGATTGTGGGTGGTGGCGATTGTTCCGTTATGTCCAGTTCAATGGGTTCGGCAATGACCTCTTCTTCATGAGAGAAGTTTATTGCATCGTCGTCCCAGTTTGGTTGGGCCATATCGGACAATGACACCTCCATAAGCTCTTCGATAGGGTCAGGAATTAGCGTTGGCTCCGCTATCGAATTATTTGCACGAGCTAAAGGAACAGTGTAGGTGGATTTTCCTATTTGAATGGCAGGGCCTCCTTTAGGCATTTCTTGGAAGAGTTTCTCGATAGGCCTGCCGATAAGAATGGGCACATCCGGACCGTCATAAACATGGAAGTCCAGGAAAACCTCGGCCTTATTGAAGACTACGGGGATCGTTCTAAGGATGCCGTAGCACTCCAACATGTTCCCATCAGGTTCTTGCATAAGCTTTTGGGAACGGGATAAGGCCGCATTGGGACAAAGTGTATGGGCAAGAGATTTTGACATGACATTTATCCCAACGGTAGGATTGTAAAGGATGTCCATTGTGACCCCCTGTATTTGATAGGAGTGAGGGACTAATGGGCTGATGAGTCGGACTACCTCGGGCGATGTCTCTGCTTCCTTTAGCCATTCTCTACTCATAATCGCCGATAAGTATTTCAGATCTTCTATGAGAATGGGCTTATCGGATGGGTTACGATCTTGTTGGAGCAGAGATCTACACGCTCGGGGTTTAGGTTGAGTTGGTAAATTTGAGGCATTACCAAAATCTGTGAAAAGATCATCCTCGATTTCACCAATAAAGTCCATTGGATGAGTTTCCTCATCTTCTGGACTGTGGGATTCTCCCACGGGAGGCTCTTCTTTTACGGGCTCAGAAAGAGGGTTAGTCACGGGTGTAGGCTTGATAGATAGGACCTCTTATTCTGGCTCGGGGATTTCTCCGACTTCTGGTTCGGGGAATTCATCAAAGATGACAGTGAAAGGGGTGTTCTCAAGTATTTTACCGAGGACAACTCTCCCTTCACTAGGTGTCAAATGAGTGAATGACCCACCTGAAGACGTGTTAAGGATGACAGCGGATTCCTTGCTAAGTCCTCGATGGAAATGCTGTAAAAGCATAGGTTCGGGGATAGCTAGGTCGGGACCAGACATGTTTAGATTTAAGAATCGGGCCCAGGCCGCTCCTAATGTTTCTTTCTCCCTTTGCCGAAAGGTTAGGATTTCTACTTGGAGGTCCACTATTTGGGAGATCGGAAAGAAAGCTAGACAAAATTTGTCTCACAGCACTCCACAATCTCCATTGGTACTACCTACGGTTTGAGCATACCATCGCTTGGCAATTCCTGTCAAAGAGAACGGGAAAAGCTTCCACTTTAGTGTTTCCTGTGACATGCCAGGAATGACAAGGCAGGAGCACACTTGCTCAAAACCGCGTAGGTGCGTGTAAGGACTTTCCTCTTCTGCTCCAGAAGAAGATTGCTCTCGTACCATGGCTATGAGGGCGGGGCGAAGTTCATAGCCAGGTGTATGGATGGGCAATGATGAAGGTGGAGGCTCCAGATATTCGCCCTTTGGAGCCGAGTACTGGTTAATAGGCATTGANGGAAAATGATCCTTCTTAGTAGCCTTGTTGAGCCTCTGGTAATCAATACACATGCGCCACCCGGTGACGGTGCGTTGAGGGATCAACTCATTTTTGTCGTTTTTTACCACTGTCATCCCTCCTTTCTTTGGTACCACTTGCACCGGACTCACCCACTCGCTGTATGGCACGGGATAAATAATCCCTGCATGAAGCAGCTTAAGGACTTCCTTCTTAACTACTTCTCGCATCGCATTGTTCAACCTTCTTTGGGGTTCCCTAGAAGGTGTGGAATCGGGATCGGTCGGGATGCGATGAGTGCAAAGAGTAGGACTTATGCCCTTAAGATCATGGAGCGAGTAACCCAGGACTGAACGATGTTTTTCTAAGACAGCAACAAGTCTATTGGATTCTTCTTCAGTGAGCTTGTCGCTGATGATAACCGGGGTTTGACGGTTACCATGGAGGAAAACATATTTTAGGCCTGGCGGGAGAGGTTTTAGCTCGATTGTGGGTGGTGGCGATTGTTCCGTTATGTCCAGTTCAATGGGTTCGGCAATGACCTCTTCTTCATGAGAGAAGTTTATTGCATCGTCGTCCCAGTTTGGTTGGGCCATATCGGACAATGACACCTCCATAAGCTCTTCGATAGGGTCAGGAATTGGTTGGCTCCGCTATCGAATTATTTGCACGAGCTAAAGGAACAGTGTAGGTGGATTTTCCTATTTGAATGGCAGGGCCTCCTTTAGGCATTTCTTGGAAGAGTTTCTCGATAGGCCTGCCGATAAGAATGGGCACATCCGGACCGTCATAAACATGGAAGTCCAGGAAAACCTCGGCCTTATTGAAGACTACGGGGATCGTTCTAAGGATGCCGTAGCACTCCAACATGTTCCCATCAGGTTCTTGCATAAGCTTTTGGGAACGGGATAAGGCCGCATTGGGACAAAGTGTATGGGCAAGAGATTTTGACATGACATTTATCCCAACGGTAGGATTGTAAAGGATGTCCATTGTGACCCCCTGTATTTGATAGGAGTGAGGGACTAATGGGCTGATGAGTCGGACTACCTCGGGCGATGTCTCTGCTTCCTTTAGCCATTCTCTACTCATAATCGCCGATAAGTATTTCAGATCTTCTATGAGAATGGGCTTATCGGATGGGTTACGATCTTGTTGGAGCAGAGATCTACACGCTCGGGGTTTAGGTTGAGTTGGTAAATTTGAGGCATTACCAAAATCTGTGAAAAGATCATCCTCGATTTCACCAATAAAGTCCATTGGATGAGTTTTCTCATCTTCTGGACTGTGGGATTTCCCCACGGGCGGCTCTTCTTTTACGGGCTCAGAAAAAGGGTTAGTCACGGGTGTAGGCTTGATAGATAGGACCTCTTATTCTGGCTCGGGGATTTCTCCGACTTCTGGTTCGGGGAATTCATCAAAGATGACAGTGAAAGGGGTGTTCTCAAGTATTTTACCGAGGACAACTCTCCCTTCACTAGGTGTCAAATGAGTGAATGACCCACCTGAAGACGTGTTAAGGATGACAGCGGATTCCTTGCTAAGTCCTCGATGGAAATGCTGTAAAAGCATAGGTTCGGGGATAGCTAGGTCGGGACCAGACATGTTTAGATTTAAGAATCGGGCCCAGGCCGCTCCTAATGTTTCTTTCTCCCTTTGCCGAAAGGTTAGGATTTCTACTTGGAGGTCCACTATTTGGGAGATCGGAAAGAAAGCTAGACAAAATTTGTCTCACAGCACTCCACAATCTCCATTGGTACTACCTACGGTTTGAGCATACCATCGCTTGCCAATTCCTGTCAAAGAGAACGGGAAAAACTTCCACTTTAGTGTTTCCTGTGACATGCCAGGAATGACAAGGCAGGAGCACACTTGCTCAAAACCGCGTAGGTGCGTGTAAGGACTTTCCTCTTCTGCTCCAGAAGAAGATTGCTCTCGTACCATGGCTATGAGGGCGGGGCGAAGTTCATAGCCAGGTGTATGGATGGGCAATGATGAAGGTGGAGGCTCCAGATATTCGCCCTTTGGAGCCGAGTACTGGTTAATAGGCATTGATTCCATGGGGTATGTGTAATGGTATGGATGGGGATACACGGACGAACTTGGTTCGAAACTAGTACAGCAACCGTTCCCCGGCAACGGCGCCAGAAAGCTTGTTGGTATTTTTAACGATTACAGATGAATCCGCGAGCGTACGGATACCGGTTGAGCTTTCACCCGAGAGTATTCCAGGGTATCGAATCCACAGGGAATGTGTGTGTACTAGTTAAGAATAAAGAACGGCCGAGGACAAGAGAAGGGATAATTATGTAGAAGGTAGAGAGGGTTATTTCTATGTATTCTGGATAATTAAGGATGAGCTCAAGTTGTTTACGATTTACTTGTTTCGGGACGCCCAACCATCCTAGTCCAGAAAGGGATGTGAAGGGGACTAAGCAAGCCAAGCAATGGTCCTACTGTACTCTAGTGCTTCTCACGTGGTGGACTACGTAGGCCGTCAGGGCTGTTACCACCTGGGGCTACCACTACAAATCCGTGGCACTAGGCGCACTCCAAGGTATTCAAAAGACTATACACCACGTATACTCAATTAAATACTATCTTAGCTTTGCAATTACTAAGACACTTATCACAGCAAGGAGCCCACAAGTAAATAAAATAAATCATGAACTATATTAAATAAATATTAATCCAGAAATACAAGAGAAAATACCCGGATGTTACTCGAACCTGAGCCGCATCCGCCGAGGTACAAGAGGAAGGGAGGAAGCCGACAGCTCCGGCTTCTCCCCGGCTCGCACCTCAACTCTCACATATTTCTACTAACTATATGGATATAGCTTCGCCTTGGATCTTCACTGCTTCTCTGTGTGTTTTCAAGTGAAGGAGGGAGTCTCTATTTATAGGAGGAGCAAATTTGGGCATGTGGAGAATCCCCACTAGAAACTAGGGGGTACCCCTCCTTCCCTCGCGACATCTGGCAGCAAACCGACGTACTCAGGGTCGGTTGGGGTGCCAGAATAGCTCCCACCGACGTTTTGGGGTCGGTGGGGGCGAAAACCGGAGAAAACAGCTCCAAAATAGTCAAAAACCAGAGCAGAACCGGATCTACGCAGTATCTGTACGTCGGTAGCAGCCAAAACCGGAAGAAAACTGGCCTCCTGTGTACTCTGCGCGTGGCGGTGGTAAAAACCGGAGAACCTCGGAGAAATAACCACGCCGAACCGCCGAACCAGCCCTCGAACCGCGCCTGACCGCTCCTCGTCCAGCCAGCACGTGCCACGTGCCCGGCCAAGTCCCTCCGCTCGCGCGCGTGGACGCCCGAAGGAACCAGCAGGCGGCCTCTCCTGTCGTGCAAGGTGTCCCCGCATGTGCCGTCCACTGCCGGGCCGACACGTGCTCCAGCGGCCGGCTGCTCCCGCGCGGGCGTTCCCGCGCGGGGACGCACGCCTGGCCCGCAGGGCCGTGTCTTCTCCGGGTGGGCCGCCGCGCCTTTTGGGCTGCTCCTGGATCAGACCGAGCCATGATGACGTCAGCAGCGCTGACGTCAGCAATGACGTGAGCGCTGCATAATAAATTAGCTTTTCGCAACTTTTTCTTTCGAGCTCCAAAAAATATAAAATATATATTCATTTTGATCGTCTCGACGAGCTCTATGCAGTGGTGCAATCCAACTTGCCATTTGAGATAACGATATATTTGGATCTTTCTCAGGCCTCTAGTGTGAATTCCTGCATGACATGTTAAAACACCAAAGCTTGTGGAAATAGTTAGTAATAAACCCTACCACTATGTTTGGTGAGTATATTTGACAAATATTTGGCAGGAATTGATGGTCAAAAGTGGCACTTCAGGACCGTCAACAGTGGCGGATAATGATGCGTGGGCATCATCGGGACGGCTGCACCCTATACCGTCCGCGGGAGTTGTTAAAAGTGTTTTGCAGGTGGAGCGTGAAGAAATACTAGAAGGGAAGTTCGATTCACTTATGAGGAGGTTGGATAAGATGGAGGTGGACAAGAACGAAGCCCATGCTATTGATTTGAAGGTAGCCGAACCAAGGTCCACATGTGAAGATTGTGGAAAGTACGGCCATGTCTACAAAAATTGTCCGGAGGAAGCTAAAGTGCTCGAGTACATGAGGAAAGGGGATTTGTCCCCACTGTCCTACTTCCGCTATGGACAAGGTAGACCTCAATTTAATGCAAGCTCATCCCTTCAAAACTCGGTGCCTCTTTGTATACAATTGAAGGAGTTCATGGAGGAGCAATGCAAGATCAACAATGACACCATCGCTAAGTTCAAGGCTATGGACAAGATTTTGGAGAACATTGATGGCAAGATGACGGAGGTCGGAAGCTCTAACCACCAAGTGCTCAACATGATGAAGATGCTAGAGACACAAGTGACCCAGCTAGCCGGACGCCTACCTAGCAATGAAGGAAGACTAACGGGGCAACCTCAAAATCCGGAGACGGCAAAAGCAATTCAAACTCGCTCGGGGAAGGAGACCGAAGATCCCGAACACCCGGCCGGAGCAAGCAAGCCTAAGCCAAGTGTTGAAGCCGAGATGACATCAAAAGAGAAGGCGCCTACTCCGGCACCGGAAATAGTCACCCAAGAGCCAGAGTTTGAGATGATCGATGAAGATACAAAGATTCTTCCTCTGAGGCCACGTTACCACAAAGGTAAAATTGATGAGCATTTCGAAAAATTTGTTGAAGTGGTTCACAGGTTGAACATCAATATGCCGCTCTTGGATGCTCTACAAGTTCCAACATACTCTCGCTACTTCAAAGACATCCTTTCAAACAAGCGTGAGATGCCGCCGCCAAGTACCATCAAGATGACCGAAGAATGCAGCGCGGCTATCACCGATCAAGCTCCCGAGAAGAAGAGGGATCCGGGGTGTCCAACCATCCCGTGTTCCATTGGATCATACATGTTCGAGAGGGCATTGTGTGACCTTGGTGCAAGTGTGAGCGTCATGCCGAAGGATGTGTACGAGAAGCTACGCTTGCCAGAGCCGGAACCCACCGCCATGTGCCTAGAGCTCGCGGACAACTCCGTTCGCTACCCTATGGGCATCGCCAAAGACGTACACGTGAAGATTGGAGAACATCTAGTCCCTGTTGACTTTGTGATTCTTGATATGGGAGAAGGGACAAATTCGCCACTCATCCTTGGGAGGCCGTTCCTCAAGACCGTAAGGGCGAACATCAACGTTTGCAAGGGGGAGATCAAGTTCGACATCAATGGCATCATGAGCGAGTTCAAGTTTCGTCCATGCCTTGAGGTATGCAATATGATCAATGTTAAATATATTCCACCTCACCGACGTGACACCAAGGAGGAGCCGAAGAAGAAGGAAGCGAAGGAGACCAAAGAAGTTATTGCATCCGTCGAGACAAAAGCTCAACGCCCGCTTATGAAGACCAAAAAGATGACTAAGCCAAAGAATAATCCTGCGCCCCAAGGATTGTGCAGAAGTGGGTGCCAAAAACTACAACGCCCACACCAAGCGTTGGTCCGAAGTGAAGAAAAGAAGAAGTCTAGCTATAGACTATAAACGAAGCGCTTTGCGGGAGGCAACACGTTCGTCGAGTCAAGAATAAGCTACCAGGAGGACAACCCATTCGTCGAGTCAAAGCTACTGGGAGGACAACCCGTGAAGACCTTTTGAGTAAGTGAGTCATGAATTTTGCTATGCAAGACTTGATAAACATTTGATAAATTGGTCGTTCGGTCGGACATTTAAATTAGAGTTGCTCGGTCATTTCAATTTTATTTCTTATTCTAAACCAATGACATGAACCTTCTCATGATTTATTTGTTTTATCTTGAGAAACCCAAAACCAAAATTTCCACACCCATTTGGCGACCGTCTTTTCCATGACGGCCGGACCAAGTTGATCATTGCAAAGATACGAGTAGAGTCAAGCGTTGTTCTTAATTCTTTAAATTCTTTGACGCATGCTAGGCTCGCGCAACCTTAGTGATTTTCAGTTTTGTTTCCCTAGGATTAGGATTTTTCTAAGCCCCTTTTATTTTATTTCTTTCAAAATATCTCTCTCATTTGGCCAAAATTTAGAACCTAAACCTATGACCCACGATTGAACTAGGGAAAGCTCGCTATCAATTCATGAAAGTGAGCAATACCGGTGCAACCAAAATTAATGCAGTCGGAGAATATTTCTTGACTTACAAATGTTTATGATGCCAAAATTCCCTTCTAATTATTCATTTAAACTCATTGCTTGCTTTGAGTTGGTTTTAATTGTCAAAATTAGAGGAGGACTTAAGTACCTAAACACACTTTGGAAGGGTTTATGACCATGATAATCACTAATAACCAAGATTGAGTTCACGGGAAGGATTATTGTGCTCTCCACCTAACTCCACATGCAAGAGGAGGCAGCCATGCATGGTGGTACACTCATTTTTGTAGGATTGAAAGCAACATTTGGAGTGGAGTTGAAGCAAAGGACAAAGACATGAATCAAGGTGGAGAAAATAATGTGTAAGTGGACAACTTTGCTAAAGAATGAATGGTTCACAACATTTGGGCGGTGCAAAGCAAGTGGAGATGCTGGACATTGATCAGGGATCAACTCAGGAAGACATGGGAGCAAGGACACGTGAAGATGGCCAGGGGACACCCTAGGCCGGCCGGCCTGGTGCCCATATATGCCCCCTGGTGCCCCCTTTCATAGGTATGCAGCTTCTACAATTCTAAGTTCTTCCAGCTTGAACACTAGCAAAAGCTCTGAAAATTTTGAGAATCAAAATCACCTCCAAAAATCTCCAAAAATTCACTACAATTCCTAGTTTGCTCTCCTCTTCGATATATTGTTTTTCCACCGGCGAGAAACCCCCCGTGTGTTGGTTTTTGTGTCTGTGCAGCAAGGCACCATGAAGAGGTAAGTTTTCAATTTCATCACCGGAAAGAGGACAAGGTCGTCGGCGTCCGATGCGCCAACGGCGAGCTCTTCGCGGAGGCACTCCGTTGCGGAGTCACCGCGAAGCATGGAGGAAGACAACCCCGCACAAAGGAGCGACATGCTGCTCCTTGGAGGGATGCAAGACCCAAAAAGTACCTCCATGCGGTTCACCAAACCTCGTGGGCATGCCGGCACACCACCACCTCCTGCGCCCCGACGAGCCACAAGATCAACCGCACCACCGCCATACAAGTCAAGAATTTCAGAATATGAGTTTGTCATTTTGTCAGAGGAAGAAGAAGCAAGGCTCAAGAATTTGAAAGGAAGGGTGAAGGCAAACACTGATTTTGATGATGATGCACTGCGAAAATTGGGATTCTATGGTAACAGTTATGGGCTACTGGACAACTTCGGATGGAGGCAATTTTCCAATGGTGTTCCGATGGACGTGCATGGAGAAATTGCCTTGGAGATGATGATGACCATGAGAGTGGTGACAAGAAAAATTGATGAGCAATAAGTGTCATGTCTCGAATTTAGGTTGAAGAATGAAGAAAGGTCCATCACCTTTGAAGGGATTGGAAGCTTACTTGGTTTCAATGGTAATGCACCGGAAAGAGCCGAAGTCGAAGAAGGAGGGATAGATACATTTTGGAAGAAAATTGCAAAGGATGACAACCGCCAAAGGAAGAACATAAGCAATGTTATACTTTATATATTTCATTCTTGGATGAGCAGGAGAATCTTTGGAAGGATGAGAGAGTCCAAAGTAACCGATATGGAGTAAAATTATTTATACTCTGCATTAGTGAAAAAGCAAGCAATTGATCCTACCTACATCATGATTGATAGGTGGGTATGTGAAGCAACATCCGGCTCTGGAGAGATCGGTTCGGGTTGTTATCTCTCCATGATAGAAATTGCATTGAACCCAAGATTGGAGACAAACATGAAGGGGACCGATTTTAGAATTGAAGCTATGAGGCAAGGACACTACATCGGAGGAGATGAGAAGAATGACTACAAAATTGCAAATACAAATATTTATCTCTCCGATGCAGGATTGAAGTTATTTGGAAGAGGAAGAGAAAATTTTGGTCAAGGCTAAGAAGAATAAAAGAGGGAAGCATATTGGAGAGTGATCAGCACCGGTTGAAGAAGAAGTGGGAGAGAAATTGCCACCGGCTAGTCTCTCTTATTGGACTACGGAATTTCAAAATGCACCAAGTGGAGAAGGAACTCCGGAAGGATGGGGGCAACAATGGGGACATGCACCAGCTCAAGCATGGGGGTATGGAGCACCGGTGCCACCATCGATGTATTCACCGCCGCCTACATATAGCTGGTATGGCTACCCACCACCGCCACATCAAGGAGTGTTCCTGGATCCATCCTTTGGAACTCAATTTGCACATCTCCAACAACCGGAAAGAAGCACAAGAATGATTGGAGCCTACGCCGATATAAACTTGGAGGACATTAATGCCGTCCGGAGGCATACAGACCGACTAGAAGATGGAACCGCGGGAATTGCATATCAAATGGGACTTCTAGCATTGGCGCCGCCGGAACATTTTGAAGGAGGAGCCTCTCAAGTGTACAATGACCAAGGGTATAATGCAAGACAGCAGCCAAGCCAAGAGGAGTGACCGACAAGAACCATGAATAAATTGCTCGCACGTGTGGTTTGAGTTCTTCCCCCTTTTTTTATTTATTTTCAGCGTGTGTGCAAGCTTGTGTGCGTAGCAATTTTCTATTTTTATTTATTTTCAGCATGTGTGCTAGTGTGTGCTTTTGTTTATCATCACCATGATCACTATATATATCACCGAAGCTTTCATGACATGATTACTAGTGATGATAGAAAGTTTGTGCCATATTGAAATATGATTATCGTTGCCGCTTTGTCTATTTTTGCGCTTGGCTTATGCATGACTGAACTAATGCTCTCCTTAACACGATCTAAATTTATCTAAATACTGGCTCAATCTTTTGTGGAGGTTATGATAATTTTAGACCCATATTTATTATTCTTGCTCTCTCTTTTAAACTTGTCAAGGAATGTTTAATTGCTGAATTTAATTAAGCTAGCCTTGTCATTAATACCTTTTGCAATTGCTCTACCTATCCAAAGCCTAAATGACATATCATGTTGAACCATAGTTTAAGAATTATTTTCAAGTGAATTGATTCAGGACCTATCTTCTCTGGCTCGAGACTAAGAAGCTGACCATTCCTTTTTGCGTACCTTCTTTTTGCTAGCCTATCTATCCATGCATTGTGAGTTTCTACACCGGAAACCTCACAAGTTTCACTGGATATCCACCCTAAACCCAAATTATCTTTTTGTGAAACACCTTCTTGACTACAACCCAATTTGAGTATGGATCATTATCTCGAGGAAATTCCGAAGAATCAAGAAAGGGACATATATTTGGGAGGCATCAAAGAGTGCGTACAAAAAAAACTAGAAGAAAAGGAGATCCACAATGAGTGGGACGGCCGGGCTCAACACCATGAGCCGACCGACCTACCCCCTATCCTCCTCCAATGGCTTCAAAATTCGACGAGAAGATACTCCCTGAAGATTCAAACCATTTTCCAAAAGATTGAGATGGATACTTACTCTAGCATTAGCCACCACTTCTATGCTCGAGGACGAGCAATCGTTTAAGCATGGGGGAGTGCTGAGTAAGTATTAATGTTGTTAGAAGTTTTAAGGAGCATAAAGAAAAAAATAAAAAAATATGTGTTAAAAAGGGAAAAAAGGAAAGAAAAGAAAAAAGTGTGAAAATAAATGCTCCTTACTTCTTTTTGCTTCATTAAATTCCATAGTGCCTTAAAGATTATTCCATACTCAAATATTTCAACCATGTGCAATCCAATAACGAGGACTTCATTTGTGCCTCGGGATCAACCTTTGCCATTTGCACATGTCCACTATCTAAAAGCGTGTGTTCCATTTTCCCCCTTTCCACAAAATCGATTATATTCCGTGGTCTTTTTGACGAGTCTCAGTAAATCCATGAGAAATATTTCTTGTTTCGATAATATCTTGATTACAATATCTTTTGTTAGGACTAACCTTTCCCATAGCTCCAGATAAAGCCTTACACATACATGAGAGAAACGAAGGTAAAGAGAGTTCTAGCAAGTTCAAGAGACAAGATGAGCTGAGAGTTCCATGAGTAATTGCAATGAGGTTTAAATTATTGATCTTATTTTAGCAATTCTTTTGAAACTTACTTCTTAATTCCCGAGACTTGTTTAAATTAGAGAGCATGTGTTTAAATTCTTTGTGAGGAACACTTAATTCATATCTACCCTCCATACTAGAAAGAGTTGGTTACAACTTGAAGAATTTACCGCAAAATATTTTGAGGGCATTATGTTTTCTCATGTATGATCAAGTGCAGGGATTGGACACCGAAAGGCAACGCTGATTTTTATTGAAGACTTACTCGAGTACGAGCAAGGTTTAAGCATGGGGGATTGTTGACGCTCCTTAGCGACACACTTTTACCCTTGTTTATCTTCAATAATGGCATGAATTTGATATCTAAACTAATGATCATACTCTATAATCGGGACGTTTTCGCATATGCATGTGTTTTTGGAGAAATTCTATTTACGCAGGTTTTTTGGGATAAATCGGAGCACAAATGGACAAGGCTTGTGACCAAGGACAACACGATGAAAGATGAAGGCCAGAGGCCCGAAGAAAAGGTCAGGCCGGCCGGGCCCATGTGGCCTAGGCCGGCCGGCCTACGACGTTTCAAGCCCTGTTCGTGCTCATCTTTGGTGAACCGACCTCCAAGAATATTTGAAAGGCAAGTGCTTCAAGATAAGGTCAAGAAACTTCAGGGTCAAGGCAACTCAATTGAAGAATTTGGAAGTTTATCACTTTCCATTCTTATCTCAAAGATATCCCGAAGCAAACGACGTCCAAAGGCTCACTTGCATAGGTGAAACATCTACTGAAATTTCCAGAAGATTTGGAGAGAAAGACGAGGACGAGGCGGCCAGGAAAGAGGCTAGGCCGGCCGGCCTGGACCTCTCTGGGCCGGTCGGCCTGGGGTCCCCTGGCGCCGCCTCACCTCTCCCTTCGACCTAGGGATTCATCAGGGTATAAATACCCCCTTGTGCCTCCGTGCCACACATCAATTCATTCGTCATTCGCCGCCGGGGAGCAGAGGAGCTAGAGGGACACCTTTCAGAGAGCTGAGGGTCATGCTAGTTGTCTAGGGTTCTTCCCTAGCCGACGTGGGAACCCTGCGAGGAAGACCACGTCGGAGTTCTGGAGCTAGGATCATCAAGATCAAGGTAGGATCCCGGTGGTGATCTTGTGATGTACTTACATTCATGGTGAAGTTATATGTGTTTCTGAATCTTTAGCGATCAAGTGCCTCTCTTTATGATTTCGTTCTTGCTTGGGTTTGCTTCTTCTTCAATCTATTCTCGAGATAGATTGCTTGGGGTGTTCTTGTAGCCATGGTGGCTAGGGGTTCATACCGGATCTACCAAGTGGTTCGACACGTTCACTTGTGAACGTGCCCTTAAGTTACCCACGCTGAAAGGGAGCATCGTGACAGGGTGTGATTCCGTGTACGGTGGGGCTTTCGGGAGTTTGACCGGAGGTCATGATTTAAAGATGCTTTTTATTGAGATTCATATCTATCTTACTTCACTCTATTTGGCTCGGAGCTACAACATATGCATGATCTAGGCGATCTAGATTGGTCATCTCTAACTTTCTCTTGCTACCTCCGGTGTTTGGTTTTAGTAGATTAGATCTGTTTTGCAACCCTCTTTCAAGACTAAAGGATTTCTATGCTAGTTGGATTATTTCTTATATCTTTAGTTCCACGGATTGATAAATTTTGGAGGAGTACTCTAAGAAAAGAGCTACAACTGATCCGTACACTTGCCGTTCACGATTGACGCGTCTAAGGGTCGTCAACTGGCCAGGGTAGTCTTACTCTTGAGGAGTATTAAACGAAGATGATCGAGCAGCTCTATTTCACCTGTACTCTTTAGTCTTTATGACAGCTGTCTTCCTCCTCTAGATGACTGGATGACAGACGTCTTCAGACTTCAGAACTTCAGAAACACAGACATCAGTTAGCGAAAAGCAGACCTCACACCTGAGACTAGAAGATAAGTGAGGAGGGCTCGTCGGCGGCAGGTATATGGCGGCCGCCATGGCTCGCCATACTCGTGGCAGCCGCCACTGATATCAGCACTAATATGATCTGGCAAGTCTCTGAGCGCATGTAGCGCCTGTTGGCGTCGGGACTTAGCAAGCAGCTTGTCGATGGACGCCTGGGAGAGTTCGGTAAAATGGAGCATCAAACCGACAAAACCGTTCACCAAACACGTCCCAAAACAGGCCAATATAGTGCAATTAATGCACCTTTTTGTGCGACCAAACTTCATGTTGAGTTTTTCGCACCGGACGTTTCCACTCCACTCCATTACAACCAAAACCATGTCTGTTTGAGTTTTGGACCATTTTGTAACTAGTTTTTACAACATCTTGAAACAGACATATTTAGTGCAACTAATGCACCCTTTTGTACAACCGAACTGCATGTTGAGTTTTTCGCACCGGATGTTTTCACTCCACTCCATTATATCCAAAACCATGTATGCTTGAGTTTTGACCATTTCATAACTAGTTTTTACAACATCCCAAAACATGCATGTTTAGTGCAATTAATGCACCCTTTTGTTCATCCGAACTACATGTTGAGTTTTTCACAGCGGACATTTCTACTCCACTCTGTTACACCCAAAACTATGTCTGTTTAAGTTTCAGACCATTTCGTCACTAGTTTTTACAACATTTTCGCTATCGATGAATTAGATTAGGGGCGAGGAGGTGCTGGTAGCGGTCGACGGAGGGGGTGAAGGCGCGAAGTGGCCATCACGGTGTGAAACGCTCTCTCAAGTTAGATAACGTGCTGGAGCTTTTCTGTTCTTTGCGAACACTAGTACAGACGCAGACGCTCACATACACATGCACACCCATCTCTATAAATACATGCACGCAAACCAACCTATAAGAACACCTATTTTCGAGAGATTGGTCTGGTTGTTCTGATTTGGGATTGGCGAAATCACCACAGACGTCTTGCTATCGACAGCATATGTCGTCTACTAGTGAAAAAGTATCGTCGGTTAAACTCTGGAATAAATCCAGGAAAACGCAATACTCGTGTTGAATCGGAGACTCAAATATAAGTGGGCAGATTTCACGACAAGAAACCTAACCAACTAATTTAGGTTTAGTTCGCAATGTGCTGAAGGTTCGATTCTTGTTGGATTGGACGGGCCTCGGTCTAGGTTCGGGCATGGGTAGTGCTGATCACAGGACCCTGTGCAAAAAAATAAATTTAATTATTTGGTTGGTTTAAGATTCACACAATTTTCATGTGAAGCACCACAGAAGCATAACTAAATATATTGGTATTGCAAAAGGCAAGCAAATTGCCTGGTTCAAAGTATTTGTTTGGTTGCTGCTTGTTTCAGTTTCATTTTATATATTTTTTTTCAACCTCATTTGTCAAAGTATTATACGTTGCCTTTTGTTGTCTCTCACTACCCAAAGGAAGATGCCCAAAGTTGGTCCTCCAACCGTTCAAATCGCATGAGCGAGCATCTTCTCTTCCTCCAAATTAACTCACTGCTTAGCCCTTTTGTTTTACATGTGATCCGTGCACCTGCACGCTGCCTTGCCAAACCCCACCCTCTCTCTCGTCGCCGGCTTCCCACACCCCAATCTGGCTTCCAGAGACTATTTTTGTGGTACCATTGTTGCCTGCTTCCGTTCATGCGCGGCAGTGCTCTAGCTCATCGTTTACCCACTCGTCTTCTCTAGGCTTGTTTAGAGGCTTGCTGGAGTTGATCTAAAATGAAGCCCTCTATCTATCCACTAAGAATACCCTAAAATTGGTAACCACAAGGTGGTGTTTGGATATAGGGAAATAAGAGGTGGTGGGATATAGATACGAGGATTTGAGTAAATATTTTCCAATATTTGCCTTTTAGGCTTGGTAGAAGGAGTCAGATAAGGATATGATGGGGTCATCCCTTAAACCTTAGACCTGCTCATTTGTTGGGTCGGGTCAAAAGTCCTAATTTTCTCCACGTCAATAAGGAACAAAAAGATCGACCACCTGAATACCTATTTTAAAGATAGATAATTTCGTATCTAACTCGATAAAGGCAGATTCAGTTTATGGATAAAATTTTGCCTTGTAACGACCATCGGGTTGGAATTTTCGACCCTGTCTGACCCGTGGCATGATTGGGTCGGGTCAACACGTGTTTTTATGTGAAATTTTCAGGTTGGGTCAACCCGTGTTTTCATGCGAAATTTTCAGTTTGGGTCAGGTTTTGGTAAAAAAATATTGGCCCAAGCCGACTACCGGGTTAGATTTTTCAGACCATGTCCAGCCCGTCGTATGGTCAGATCAGGTATTTTTTCGATCGGGTTGGGTCGAATTTTTTGGATCAGGAGGCCCATGATCATGTCTACCTAAACCTGGTGAAATCTGCGGTGAAGAGCTCCTTGAATGGGCTCTAAGTTTAGTTCCCAAGCCTACTGTCAACCTGCCATCATCTACTCGGGCGGTGAAGGCGATCCTTGAAGTTGAGGCATTTGCTCTACGAGCCGAGGACCTCAGGTTTGTTGCCAGCCAATTCAGGCGCCTCCACAGCAGAAAGCTGCAGGCTGCAGCACAAGTTCCGGTACTACTCTCACCACTGGAGCCTGGAGCCTGGAGCTGGAGGACATGGGCCGCGTGCTTTATCCAGCACGCTTGGCAACGCCACAAGAGGGGGAAGATGGCTGAGGATCTGAGAACGAGGGAATCGTTCTCCTCCATGAGATCACATGAAGGCGATGCCACCCGCGAACAGATCGGAGCCGGATGTCTCAGCAGTCAGCAGAGAATGACGACTGAGTGAGGGATAACTGAATAGGGATAACTGAATAGTTAATCATTATCCTCGCAAAAAAAAGAATAGTTAATCATTAGTTTTTAGATAAAGGAAAGAATCCGGCCTCTACAATTGTACACAGCCCAATTATTACAAGTTTTGACACCTCAGCCTTAATTGCTGATAACACGAGGGAACAAAAACCCGAAAGAGAAATTAAAATTGAGCCAATCTATTATTATGTTTCCATCCTCAATTGGCATGATCCAAAGCGATGACCTCTAGCATTAAGCTCGCCTTCCGGAACATCTCCTTCGAATCATCATCACGCTGCAGCTGGGACCAGAAGCGCAGCCAATATGTTCCCCTGAAAAGAGCCTGCATAAATGATGAATACCTAGATTTGTTAAAAACAATATTATTCCGACATCTCCAAATAGCCCAACATAGCGCAGATGCTCCCAACAAAATCAGCGATTTTAATTTTTTTATCTTGATTCGTTAACCAATTCTCTAGCATATGGGAGACCGAAATGGGTGGGGTTAATCCGGTTGCATAGAAAACTAATCGCCATATCTCTTTAGCATAGTGGCAATAAAAAAATAGGTGTTGTATTGTTTCATTATCATTACAAAAACAACACTTTTGGCTCCCTTTCCAATTCTTCCTCGCTAAATTATCTTTCGTTAACGTGACTCCTCTATTCAAGAGCCACAGGAAGATTTTTATCTTTAGAGGAATTTTTAATCTTCAAATGTCCTTGTTACGATAAGGAGTTACATGGTCTAACATATGTACGTACATAGACCTTACGGAGAAGGTCCCATCTCTACGCAGATTCCATTTGAACATATCAGACCCTCCTTGTAGATGACAGTTGGAGATTATATCAACCAGGTTGTGCCATTCTCTGAGTTTTTCCTGTATTAATGCCCTTCTAAAAGAAATATTGATTGGCACGGTTAATCATTAGTTGGTACGGCAAGATTGTTGTCTCTGTTGTGAGCAAACCCTGTTCACCGTTGGTCTTCCTGCAAACACACGTTGGTTTCAGGCTGACAGGTGACTGATTAGGGATAAAAAAATTGTTAACATTGTGGCGCCTCCCATATGGTAAAACAGCAATGAAGCACTGAAATAACCTAGGGAAAGAAGACATGAGTTCGCTGTTGTGGGCGCATTTTCACCGGATATGCATTGGACCAATTGTTCATACTGTACATACATATGTAGTTGTGCTTGTGACATTGTATAGTTGGGACCTCACCTTAGGTTAGAATGTTGTTATATGGGCTGGCGCCTGGCGGAGCAGGTTTTACTTCCCCCGGCCAGGGCTATACTACTACGATTATTTTTCAAAGCATTAAAATTGCAGCAGGATGTACCGTTTGTTTTACACCTGTAATACTACCACACATGGATTGGTTATTGATTGTGAAATTTGTGCAAGTCAACAAGGAGAGATGACAACCATTTTCGGCCAGAATCCGAATCTTTCTTTTTTCAGAAATAGCTGTTCCTTTGTTTTTTCCATTGCCTCAACAACAGAAAACATTGTTCAGGCTAAACAGATTGATTGGTCCAAGGAAAAGAAACTTTGTAGGGCCTCAGCATACTCCTCTACCGTGGCATAACCCAGCAAGTCAAGATAAGCATTGATGTCAAACTCGCCGTATAGCTTGAGGTCAAGATAAGCACGACAAATACACATATGACCACCACAAATCATGACAGGTTGCTCTCCAGCTTCTCTAAAATCAACAAGTTACACTAGTTGATTATTTAACCAATCCCCTTTAGCAGTGAACATGGATGAAGTACTTACTGCAGGAGAAGACAAGAGTCGAGAAGGCAAAGTAGAAGATGATGCTGAATTGTTGCCAAGGTGTGCCACTGAATTATTCAGGGTTTATTCGGTGCTCGATTGCCCACACAACAAAATCTGTTAAGACGAAGGCAAGACTGGTGGTCCAGAGCAGGCCCGTGCCCATGGGGGTGCGACCTGTGCGATCGCACAGGGCCCCCACTCCCGAGGGGCCCCCGATTATTTTTAGGCACCTTAGGCAGCTCATACCTAAAGGCAAAAGCCCATCAGCCCAAAACAAATCAGCGATGATTCATCTTCTATTCTAATCCCGTTCCCGTCCCAAACTCGCTCGTATCTCCGATTATGAGTCGCCATGAGGCCGCCATCGTCGCTCATCGCATCGCCCATCGCATCATCATCCAGTTCAGCACAGTCGGCGTCGCCGAGATGAGTCGCCCAGCGCCGAGCTGACGCCGTCGCCCGTCGCCGAGTCGGCGTTTCCATCCCATCAGGGCATCGGACATCGCCGCGTCAGCCAACACCTAGTGGCAGCCTGGCAAGGCCACCACCCGACAGGCAACGGGCCTAGCCGTGAAATTGAGGATCGAATTCATTCCATCAAAGTAATAATTTTTTATTTGCATATTCAA
>CM014278.1:1498463-1560305 GCA_004135705.1 Alloteropsis semialata
AGACGGCCGGCATATTCAAGAACTTCACCAAGAGAGCACAAGTGGAATTCAAGTCTACTTTGGTCAAGGTCCGAAGCGACAACGGCTCCGAGTTCAAGAACACCCAAGTTGAAGAATTTTGCAATGAAGGCGGCATCAAGCATGAGTTCTCATCCACCTACACGCCGCAACAAAATGGTGTTGTTGAAAGGAAGAACAAGACCTTGATCACTCTAGCAAGGGCCATGTTGGATGACTATGGCATCCCGCAAAGGTTTTGGGCGGAAGCTATCAACACGGCGTGCCATGCTTCCAACCGTGTCTACCTTCACCGCTTCTTGAAGAAGACGCCCTATGAGCTTCTCATTGGGAGGAAGCCCAATATCTCCTACTTTTGGATGTTTGGTTGTAAATGCTACATTTTCAAAAAGAGAAAGCACCTAGGCAAGTTTGAAAGTAGATGTGATGTTGGTTTTCTTGTTGGTTATTCATCTAACTCCAAGGCATATCGAGTATTCAATAATGCAACTCGCACTATTGAAGAAACGTGTGACGTGGAGTTTGATGAGACTAAGGGCTCCTAAGGGGAGAGTTTCTCTTGTGATGATGTAGGTGATGAACCACTAAGAGATGCAATAAAGAAGATGGCAATTGGGAACATCAAGCCAAAGGAGGAGGATGAAGATGTACCTTCTACATCCACACAAAGCAAGCCTTCTCAAAGAAGACGAGTTGTACACACTACTTCATGCTACCACCTCGACTCGTCCGATGATGAGAAGGAAGCTACACCAACTACTTCATCCAACTCCATGGCTCCCCAAGTTGATCAAGATCAAGAAACTCAAGAACAAGATGATCAAGCTCTAGATGATACTCAAGACCAAGAACAAGATGAGCAAGATCATGAAGATCAAGATCAACAAGAGCCACTTCCTTCCGACGATACTCTCATCACACAAGAGGAAGCTCAAGCTCAAGCACAAGACGTTGACCCACCACAAGCATCAATTCAAGAACCACAAGTGAAGCATACACGTACCTCCACCAACCATCCTATTGACTTAGTCATGGGAGACCCAAGTGGCGGTACAAGGACTCGTCGTCGTCAATATGCTTCATTTTGTGAACATTACTCGTTTGTCTCTTGTATGGAACCCACTCATGTAGGTGAAGCTCTTGAGGATCCGGATTGGGTGATGGCTATGCAAGAAGAACTCAACAACTTCACCCGCAATCAAGTTTGGGTCCTTGAAGAGCGTCCCCAAGGCAAGAACGTGATTGGCACCAAGTGGGTCTTCCGCAACAAGCAAGATGAACATGGTGTGGTGGTGCGCAACAAGGCAAGACTTGTCGCCAAGGGCTTCTCACAAGTAGAAGGTTTGGACTACGGTGAAACCTTTGCTCCCGTGGCAAGACTTGAAGCCATCCGTATCCTCCTTGCATATGCTTCACATCATAATATCAAGTTATATCAAATGGATGTGAAGAGCGCTTTCTTAAATGGTTATATCAATGAATTGGTTTATGTTGAACAACCTCCCGGTTTCGAGGACCCTAGATATCCTAACCATGTTTATAGGTTGCACAAGGCGCTCTACGGGCTCAAGCAAGCGCCAAGGGCTTGGTATGAACGCCTACGTGACTTCCTCATCAACCGGGGATTCAAGATTGGGAGGGTGGACACCACCTTGTTCACAAAGATCATCGACAATGAGCTCTTTGGATCTCTTACCACCTGATACACCCCTTGAGAGTTGCAAGGAGCCACTTGAGTGAATAGTGAAGATCTTGAGTGAGTTTGAGCTAGTTCATCCACTTAGTGTGCATCTAGCTTGAGCTTGGGTTTAGTCTTTGATCAAGTGAAGACTTGGAGGCCTGTTACCCTTGGTGTTTGACGGCACCTAGCCGGTCTTGGTGATTGGAGGAGTTCTTGGTGAGCTCTTGGTGATTGTGGGAGCCCCAAGATACAAGCTTGTACACGGTTCTTGAAGCCCGCCGTTCCGGAGATGGAGAAAGGGTATTCTTAGTGGAGCGCTTGGTTCTTAGTGGATCAAGATGGAGCAATACTCTTAGTGAGTGCTCCAACGTGGACTAGGGGGGAGCGTCAACTCCTCGATACCACGGGAAAAAATCCGGTTGTCTTCGTGCCCATTCTCTTTACATTCTCGCATTTCCTTTCAAGCATTTACTTTCTTGTGGTTGCTAGTTCTTGCTTGTTTAGGTTTCTTGCTTAGTATAGGGTTGGCATTCTTGAATTATAGGTTTGGGCAACACTAGCATGATAGGCTAGGAAATTGCTTTTCATAGTTTTGAAAAAGTCCCAATTCACCCCCCTCTTGGGCCATCGATCCTTTCACGCGCCGACGAGATGCGGCGAGATGGCATTCACCCGCACGTTGTCGTTGGCGAGCTTCGCCGCCGCGGCGCGAACCACGGCTATGACTGCGGCCTTGGAGATGCTGTACGCCGAAGGCACCGGGTCTCCAAGCAAGGCCATGGTGCTGCCCGTGCAGAGGATGCAGCCGCCGTCCTTGTTCGGCTGCATCACAGCGCTGGCCTGCTTGATGCTCTCCAGGACGGACTCGACGTTCTCCGTCACGGTAGTCCCCAAGGTGTCGTAGTCAATAGTGGGAGACAGGTCCTGGGTGATGACATCCAGGTCGTTGAAGAAGATGTCAAGCCGATGAGTGCCTCTGCCAAAGGACTTGCTCGCCTGAGCAATCGCTTCTTTGATTATTTGCGACGGCTTGCTTCTGGTGGCGTCCATGTTCACTCCTTTAGCCTCTCCGTTCCCGGCTTTGTCAGTATTCTCGTTGTTGATAGATTTTGCCAGGTCTTCGGAGTTGAAGGGCGAGGCATCGGCGAGCATGACCTTGGCGCCCTGGTTGACGAACTTCTGGGCAATCGCCCGGGCGATTGTACCCCTGGCACCCGTGATGACAGCAATCTTGCCAGCAAGCCTGCATCGTCCCGACAGCCCACAAATCCACATTAATTTTTTAGCGAACGTGCCTTAGCACGTATTTCATTAAGAAGAAAGCAGTTACAAATATTACTTGGCATAGGCCAAACAGAGGTTGACCTCTCCAAGCGCACAAAGGACTAAAAGAAAAGAAAAAACTGGAAAAAGGCCAACAAAACAAACGGCCAGCAAACCGACTACAGAGAAACGACCACGACTACTGAGAAGAGAAAGAGCTCCACACAACCCCAGCAAGCCACCCCAAGCAACCGGGCCTACACAAGGAATAACACCACCGAGAACGCCGACTGTGACCATCGAAACAACATGAAGGTGGCCAAGCATCCACCAGAAGAAGCAGCATACCGACGGCAAAGCATCCGCCAGAGACGACCAGCAAGCATCACGACAGTGGCGGCAAAGCATCCGCCAGTGCGGCCAAGCATCCGCACGACAATAGCAACAGGGGCGGCAAAGCATCCGCCAGACGATTGTAGAAAGGGCGGCAAAGCATCCGCCAGCAGCACGGCGGCAAAGCATCCGCCAAAATAGTCACAGCACCAGCATCCACGATGATGTAGTGTCAAGAGAGCACAGGTAGGCCTAGGAGAGCACGATCACCACATGACCGGCCGGAGAAGACGGCGCACAGCAACGGCCCCTCCAGTGACGACAGAACCTGCAGAGCTTCCAAAACGACGCCTCCAGCGAGGGAGACGACGCCAAAGGCGCCGTCGTCGTCTGACCAACAAGGTCAAGGTTAATTTGTACTCTATCAATGCATAAAGTATATGGTTATTTTCGTCAGCATACATGATGAAAAAATAGCATTAATTTTGACCAATTAGTATTTGTTATTACAGTATTGTACGTGACAGCTTAGCTTCACCCCCTATTTATAATTTTGACAATTAGTTTGAAACACATTTAATTTTGAACTGAATACTCCAAAATGTCACGGCATAACATATAAATGGTTCAAAGTGGAATTTAATATATATATATATATATATATATATGTATATATATATATATGTATATATATATATGTATATATATATATATATATATATATATATATATATATATATATATATACACACACACACATGAAGGTAAAGTGTCAAGGTAGCGTACGCCATGGAGAAACAGTTTCAAACTCCGGATGATGACAGTCCAGGCCCTTCGTTCCGCTGCTAGCTGCACTCAAAACAAGCACAAGCGAGGCATAGCTTAGCTCGCTAGCACAAACGGAAACTATTTCTGTCAGTTATCACTAGAAAGCGCTATGGAATAATGTCACAAACGGGTACTCGTAGAGGAGTTTCAGACCTGACCTGACAATGTCACTCGCTCCGCTGCTCCAAACAGGCAAACGCATGTTACAACCAAGATGCAACTCACAGAGCAAATCCTCACCCAACGATGAACTATGGAATATATATGGAGTATACTGGAATTTAGATACAACTGGACAAGGAACTCGCCGGAGTTCTCGAGCCGAAGCTCGCCGCCGCCGTCAGCCAACGAATTCCTAATCGCGTTTTCCAGTTCAAGGTGCTCTCCCTTTTATCGTTACACGCTGCTCTGCAGCGACGCCCGTTCATGGGCTGTACTGGGCTTCAATTGATCCATTCTGGGCCGATGGCTTTGGTGTTGGGCTTGATCTTGCGAATTGGACGACGGGCCTCTCCTTCTTGCTTTGCCCCGGAAATCCTATCTATCTTCCGGAAGATTTTTTTTTCTAGTTACCTTCCGATGTTTGAGATTGGTACAGGCTCCATCCGCCGTTCGATCTTCTAGACTCAGCTGCATAGACTTTTTCTTTCCCGTTCCGTTCCGTTCCAATCTGAAGCTCTCCTTCCTCCGCGCGGGGCGGGAGCAGGACGCGGACGCGGCGGCGACGGCCAAGGCGCAGGCGGCGCGGGAGGTGTGCGCGGTGTCGGTGCCGTTCGCGGCCCGTCCGCACCGCCGTCGTTCCCCGCGCGGCGCCGGAAGCAGGCCGCACTTCGTCGACTGGTACCTCGTCCTCGCCGTGAGTAGCGCCGCTGCTCGATCCCTCCGCCTAATCCTCCGATTCATGGCTTAGTGTTACTCCCTTTGTGCGTGAGGGGCAGAGTTTTGGTAAATCCCATTCGATTTGAGTTTGCCAGAGTGTGCGTGAAGGAGAGGCAGTTTTGCCGCTGGGATCTTCTCCATCCATTACCCCTTTGCTCTATGGATTCGTTGGATTTTTTCATGTTCATGGCTCATTTTTGGCCGGAATAGTGTTAGATTTGTCTAATTTAGTTGATTTGTGTCCGGTCCATGGCCTATTAGATTGGATTTGGGGGTCCATTTGTGTTCGATTTAGAGATTCTCGGTCAAGTTATGTTTGATTTGGGGAGGTTAGGATTTTGAGGATTATTCCATATTGTGTGCAACGTTGATCCTCAGATTTACTCCAGCCTCACCTCCTTGTTCTCTCTGCAGATCCGCGAGCAAGTACCAGTGAGGCCTCTGCATCCCCATCTGGAGCTGTGAGGTACCCACATGTAGCACCATTTTGTGATTCTTATGTATCAAATTAGAGAAAGTTCAGGCGAACATGATGACTATTCTCAGTCCTGATTAGAGAAATTTCTCTTTAGCATGTTAGATTCTTTTTCGTTTTGCTCATATATGGAACGGAGATAAAGTTGCTCGTGCTTGCTTGATGACTGTAGATTATAGAAACTGCAAAGAAGGTTGTCAGTCGTTGTTCTATCTTTGCCAATCTGTTTTGCACATGCAGAGGACTGTGGTTCTTGGTTGGGTAATGACAAGGGGCAGGTGCAAGCTCGTTGTGTTGGTTTGATTATCCTTGGGATACACTTAATAGCTCTATTCTTTTTTAAGCTTTTTAGTGCTCATGATCCCTCTATATCCATGGCTTCTCGCACTTCGTGTGTCCAAACCCTTTTTCCTCATATGCCCTATGCATTTTTTTTTATATGCACATGATATAGATTCTATATTTGTGCAATTTTGCCAGAAGTTTATTAGCCTGCCACTTAAGAGACTTGCTATTACTACTTCCCGCCGCGTAATCCTTCTTGATTTCGTCGGAGCTTCCGCTTAGTAACCTCTCATTTGCATCGTCCAATTGGGCAGGGACTGCGGGAAGCAGGTGTACTGGGTGAGCTCAAATTCTAGTTTCCCCTGCTTAAGCTGCCATTAACTTTCAGTGTGCTTAGTTTTGATTCTGTTCTGCTGGTGCCGTTTCTGTTTTATTTCTGTTTTCAGGTGGATTCGATACGGCTCACGCCGCAGCAAGGTTTGGACTGAACACTGATGCCGTTTCTGCCATTAATATATGTTTGTTTTGTATGTAGTCTGCGAATTTGTCAACTCTTTGTGTGGATGCAAATTTGTTCACTCAGTCTTACAATGAATTCAAAAGAAGCACTCCATCTGAATATCCACATGAAGTAGACATGTATGTTTCTTTTAGCTTTTTGTTGTATTAAAATTTGTAATACATCGAGTGCAATTTACATATATTAATGTTTACCAAATGTTTTCTTCTGCACTAGTGCTATGTACTAATATTAATTTTTCTAAATTTTGGTTGCAGTAGAAATGACACTATGGACTGCCCAAGTCTCAACAGTGGGTTTTACTGCATTGTATATATGGAATGTTGGGATGGCTTCAGAATGCTTAACTTTGATGAGGTTACCATTTTTGTTCTGCACATGTCCTTGAATTATTTGTTCAGTCATGTGTGTCTAATTTATTCTGTTTGCTGCATTTTTCAGAATGCTGTTATGCAATATAGGAAGGTGGTTGCACTCAAGGTTTTCAACTCTCCACTCAATAAAACTGTTGATAGTTCAACTTGTGCCACATCTTCAAAGAGAGCCAAGAATAAGAAAAAATGAACCATCTGAATATGAGAAGTTATGAATATTGACTGTGTAGTCATGAACTTAGTATGTTAATATGTCAGTGAAGTTATGTAATATACTATGAAATGAAGTACTTGTGTCTGTTTGAAGAAAAATCTTGTACTTTTACAAGGTTTTCTGGATTATGAATCATGTTAGAGCACCGTTTAAAACTAAGTCTGTTTAAAGAAAAACCTTGTACTTTTACAAGGTTTTCTGGATTATGAATCATGTTGGAGCACTGTTTAAAACTATGTTCTTTGTCTTTTTGCATGGATCTGGATTATGAATCATCTTGCTCGATTGTTCACACTTATGCTATTTCTCGTGTAGAATTGGTTTGTGTTATTTGGATGAGTTGGAACAAAGTAGTATTTGAACGTTCACAAATACCTACAGCCGTATCAACATTTCAACAATATTGTCTCAACATTTGCATATAGTAATCTCAACATTTCAACATAGTAAACTCAACGTTTTAAATATTGATTTATAAACATTGCCGTTTATAATTTTTATAAGTTATGAAACATTTTTTAATCGTTGCTTCAACAAAACCAAATTGCTTTATCAACTGTCACACATTTCATATAATATTGGTATACGGCTTCGGCTACCCTGCCATAGAAGGTCAAATTGCTTCGGCTTCGGATATACCGGTTAGGGTTCAGGGTTGTTTGGGGGCGACTCCGTCCTATCGGGTTCAGAACCATGTTCGGGGTTTGGGGCGGCCATGTACCCCCTGCCATAGAAGGCCAAATTGATTCGGCTTCGGCTACCCTGCCATAGAAGGTCAAATTGCTTCGGCTTCGGATATACCGGTTAGGGTTCTGGGTTGTTTGGGGGCGACTCCGTCCTATCGGGTTCAGAACCATGTTCGGGGTTTGGGGCGGCCATGTACCCCCTGCCATAGAAGGCCAAATTGATTCGGCTTCGGCTACCCTGCCATAGAAGGTCAAATTGCTTCGGCTTCGGATATACCGGTTAGGGTTCTGGGTTGTTTGGGGGCGACTCCGTCCTATCGGGTTCAGAACCATGTTCGGGGTTTGGGGCGGCCATGTACCCCCTGCCATAGAAGGCCAAATTGATTCGGCTTCGGCTACCCTGCCATAGAAGGTCAAATTGCTTCGGCTTCGGATATACCGGTTAGGGTTCAGGGTTGTTTGGGGGCGTCTCCGTCCTATCGGGTTCAGAACCATGTTCGGGGTTTGGGGCGGCCATGTACCCCCTGCCATAGAAGGCCAAATTGATTCCGCTTCGGCTACCCTGCCATAGAAGGTCAAATTGCTTCGGCTTCGGATATACCGGTTAGGGTTCGGGGTTGTTTGGGGGCGACTCCGTCCTATCGGGTTCAGAACCATGTTCGGGGTTTGGGGCGGCCATGTACCCCCTGCCATAGAAGGTCAAATTGCTTCGGCTTCGGATATACCGGTTAGGGTTCAGGGTTGTTGGGGGCGACATACAATTGGGCCTTTTGTATTGTAACCTCATTTTGTCAAAACTCATTCATAAAGTTAAATGTATAATTTGAAAAATTTCTACCTAATTATTGAACTACGTTATACAAAATGTTGAACTTTCACAATAATACTATTGATATAGTACATATTAAATGTTGTAAAAATTAACCAAAAATGTTGAACTTGTACATTAAGAATGTAATACCCCAATGTTGAAATAATTTACAGAAAACATTGAAGCTGTACATTAATAATGTTGAAATATCACGTCTCTAATGTTGTAAACATAAATATAGTAGAATTCCAGCTGAAATAAATAAAATAAAAGTTACAGCTGTTGTTCATTATAGTACAGTTTGATATGACTCTTTTTTTTACTGACATTTATATTATATTTCACAGATATGACTCTGGTATCTTTGCACTTAGCTTCATGCAAACATACAATGGCAAATCAGTGCAAAAGATTTCAAATGTATGATTTCATACTTCAAGTCCTGAAGAAATATGCTTCCATTCGAATATTAGTTCATTAGTTACCTGAATGTCAACAAAATATCTAACATAATTTTTTTCTCCTGAATAGGCTGATTTGTTACCTTTGCGTCAGAAATTTCTATTTAAATTGTTATCATACAAGTACAACAAGTTCTCTGCAAGTTTTATTGAAATGTTGATATAGTTGTGCTCATGTGGATTCCTTGCTTATCTACAGGTTTGTAACATTATTTATTCCTTTACTCAACATTTAGCTTTCAGCAATAGCAGCATTTAGTTTTAAGCATTTGCAACATTTAACTTTAATTATGGGGATTCAGTTAGTCATCAATCATGTACTACAAGTGTTTTTGGTTGAACTAAACTATATTCAAAAAATGTTTTTGTAGATTTTACCTTTACTAGAATCAATGTTCAACATTACTATAATGATCATTAATGCAAATGTTTAACATTATTTTAACTTTAATACGTTCAAAGTTCAACATTACTGTAATATTATTCAGCTGTGGAAATGTTCAACATTTCTTGGTTTCATATGTTCAAATTATTTAAAACAAAGTTTAATTATAGTTTCATTCTTGACAGGTTTCGGCTACAACACTGCGTCACAAGTTCTTCTGGAATATCACGTGCCAAAGCAAAAGCTACCTTAATTCTTGACTGTTTATATAGTTCATACTATAGTAGTGGATTGTCTTATGAACAATGTGTAATTGAAAGCTATATTTCTGAAGTTATATCAGTAATTTTGCAACTTGAAACTTCAATTTGTGAGTTGGTACCCACCCGTTAATTTCCCACTTAGAACCACGTACCCAGCAAAAAATTAATAGCAAGAAAATTTTTTTGGGCGCGCTCGTACCGACCGGTTAAAGAAAAAGTCTAGCAGCGCGCTCGTACCGACCCGTTAAAGAAAATTGCTTACTTCACGCAGCGCGCGCGTCGTTACATCACGCGAAACAGAACGGAAAAACCAACGGACCGTACTGTTTCCTAATATTTGGGCCTTCATCATTGTAATTGGGCTTTATAGATGATGTGCTTATATGCCTTCCGGTAGACATATAGGAGCCCCCCGCTTGGCAACGCCACAAGAGGGGGAAGATGGCTGAGGATCTGAGAATGAGGGAATCGTTCTCCTCCATGAGATCACATGAAGGCGATGCCACCCGCGAACAGATCGGAGCCGGATTTCTCAGCAGTCAGCAGAGCATGACGACTGAGTGAGGGAAAACTGAATAGTTAATCATTATCCTCGCAAAAAAAAGAATAGTTAATCATTAGTTTTTAGATAAAGGAAAGAATCCGGCCTCTACAATTGTACACAGCCCAATTATTACAAGTTTTGACACCTCAGCCTTAATTGCTGATAACACGAGGGAACAAAAACCCGAAAGAGAAATTAAAATTGAGCCAATCTATTATTATGTTTCCATCCTCGATTGGCATGATCCAAAGCGATGACCTCTAGCATTAAGCTCGCCTTCCGGAACATCTCCTTCGAAACATCATCACGCTGCAGCTGGGACCAGAAGCGCAGCCAATATGTTCCCCTGAAAAGAGCCTGCATAAATGATGAATACCTAGATTTGTTAAAAACAATATTATTCCGACATCTCCAAATAGCCCAACATAGCGCAGATGCTCCCAACAAAATCAGCGATTTTAATTTTTTTATCTTGATTCGTTAACCAATTCTCTAGCATATGGGAGACCGAAATTGGTGGGGTTAATCCGGTTGCATAGAAAACTAATCGCCATATCTCTTTAGCATAGTGGCAATAAAAAAATAGGTGTTGTATTGTTTCATTATCATTACAAAAACAACACTTTTGGCTCCCTTTCCAATTCTTCCTCGCTAAATTATCTTTCGTTAACGTGACTCCTCTATTCAAGAGCCACAGGAAGATTTTTATCTTTAGAGGAATTTTTAATCTTCAAATGTCCTTGTTACGATAAGGAGTTACATGGTCTAACATATGTACGTACATAGACCTTACGGAGAAGGTCCCATCTCTACGCAGATTCCATTTGAACATATCAGACCCTCCTTGTAGATGACAGTTGGAGATTATATCAACCAGGTTGTGCCATTCTCTGAGTTTTTCCTGTATTAATGTCCTTCTAAAAGAAATATTGATTGGCACGGTTAATCATTAGTTGGTACGGCAAGATTGTTGTCTCTGTTTTGAGCAAACCCTGTTCACCGTTGGTCTTCCTGCAAACACACGTTGGTTTCAGGCTGACAGGTGACTGATTAGGGATAAAAAAATTGTTAACATTGTGGCGCCTCCCATATGGTAAAACAGCAATGAAGCACTGAAATAACCTGGGGAAAGAAGACATGAGTTCGCTGTTGTGGGCGCATTTTCACCGGATATGCATTGGACCAATTGTTCATACTGTACATACATATATGTAGTTGTGCTTGTGACATTGTATAGTTGGGACCTCACCTTAGGTTAGAATGTTGTTATATGGGCTGGCGCCTGGCGGAGCAGGTTTTACTTCCCCCGGCCAGGGCTATACTACTACGATTATTTTTCAAAGCATTAAAATTGCAGCAGGATGTACCGTTTGTTTTACACCTGTAATACTACCACACATGGATTGGTTATTGATTGTGAAATTTGTGCAAGTCAACAAGGAGAGATGACAACCATTTTCGGCCAGAATCCGAATCTTTCTTTTTTCAGAAATAGCTGTTCCTTTGTTTTTTCCATTGCCTCAACAACAGAAAACATTGTTCAGGCTAAACAGATTGATTGGTCCAAGGAAAAGAAACTTTGTAGGGCCTCAGCATACTCCTCTACCGTGGCATAACCCAGCAAGTCAAGATAAGCATTGATGTCAAACTCGCCGTATAGCTTGAGGTCAAGATAAGCACGACAAATACACATATGACCACCACAAATCATGACAGGTTGCTCTCCAGCTTCTCTAAAATCAACAAGTTACACTAGTTGATTATTTAACCAATCCCCTTTAGCAGTGAACATGGATGAAGTACTTACTGCAGGAGAAGACAAGAGTCGAGAAGGCAAAGTAGAAGATGATGCTGAATTGTTGCCAAGGTGTGCCACTGAATTATTCAGGGTTTATTCGGTGCTCGATTGCCCACACAACAAAATCTGTTAAGACGAAGGCAAGACTGGTGGTCCAGAGCAGGCCCGTGCCCATGGGGGTGCGACCTGTGCGATCGCACAGGGCCCCCACTCCCGAGGGGCCCCCGATTATTTTTAGGCACCTTAGGCAGCTCATACCTAAAGGCAAAAGCCCATCAGCCCAAAACAAATCAGCGATGATTCATCTTCTATTCTAATCCCGTTCCCGTCCCAAACTCGCTCGTATCTCCGATTATGAGTCGCCATCGTCGCTCATCGCATCGCCCATCGCATCATCATCCAGTTCAGCACAGTCGGCGTCGCCGAGATGAGTCGCCCAGCGCCGAGCTGACGCCGTCGCCCATCGCCGAGTCGGCGTTTCCATCCCATCAGGGCATCGGACATCGCCGCGTCAGCCAACACCTAGTGGCAGCCTGGCAAGGCCACCACCCGACAGGCAACGGGCCTAGCCGTGAAATTGAGGATCGAATTCATTCCATCAAAGTAATAATTTTTTATTTGCATATTCAATTAGTTATATTATATTAGCCTTAGTTTAATTGTATCTTTAATTATCCTATAGTTAATTTTGTTAATTTATGTTAGGTCCAAGAAACACCATATAAGAATGAAGTTATTCAAATAAAGATTACTCAATTAAGATTAAATGGGTACAATTCTGGATGTATTCAATAACAATATAAATATTATACTATATTGATTATCTTATATTATATTTTGTTATACCAGTAGGCTCTATTTTTTAGTTCCGCACAGGGCCCCGGTTTATGCCGGCACGGCCCTGGTCCAGAGGGTACTAGTCAGTGGCTGCAGGAAGATCCACATGCTCCTGCTCGAATCTTTATTGAGTGCAACGATCATTGACTGCCCTGTGCCAGTGAAGGGCATTGGTACGTTTAGTCAGGCGGCGGCCGTTAGGGCACATATTTTGAGTTAAAGGCCGTCTTATTCATCCTGCTCATCGAAATAGTTTTGTCATCAACCATGACATCAGCTTTCTGCAACAGTAATCGCAAGTTATCACTCAAAGAAACCGCTTCAAAAATTTCTAATGGCCATATTAAGTACATTTATTATATCTGCACTAACCTTTTCAAACACCATATTGAGGAGATTTGCATAACTGCTGTTGGCACATATTGGTAGGCCACTGAATAGGGTAGGTTCTTCATTAGCTCGTTGAAAACATCGATGCACTAACCTGTGATTAAAGAAGTGCTCGTTATCAGGCAGTCAGGCTGTAGGGAACCTCCACAAGCTCATTGAACCCACACCTTGAAGGTAGGGTAATAAGAAGCGGCCTTCCAGCTAAAGACGCATTCCGCCCCTCTTGGAGCAATTGCTAGATCAACTGGCCAGAGGATTTGTTTGATCCCTTTCTCATTGCTTGTTTTTAATTTCTTGAAGATCCCAAATTCAGGTGTCCAGAACCCAACTGTCCTTGCACTTTACCTATGATGTTGAAAACCTCATATGTTGATAGTTGTGTTGACGCTTTTTCTGGTCAACACACCGAGATATGTGCTAGCTCGCATGGATCCGCAACGGATCGAATACCAGCGGCGGCTCTGGAAAAACCGGTATCACCGGTTTTATGAATCCGATACCACCGGATTTCTAGGGTTCGCCACGAAGACCTATGAACGTCAGCCCGGGAGGGACCCCGTCAGGGCTGGCGCGCCTAGGGTTGTTCTGAGGTCGGCAGGCCACTCAGAACGCCGTCAAACGCCGTAGAGACGAAGCACGAATAGCAGGAGGGGTTGGAAAAGTTAGGGTTTGGAAGGGATAAAAAGTAAAGATATTTGTATTTGATCGATTGGATAAACCCTCAATCGGCCGTGGCCCTTTATATTTATAGGGTGGGGAGGTCTTGCCCCGCAAGGAAACCCTTTTACAAGTCGTAATCCACATGGATCTCCAAATCTACTAGGACTCTGCCTAAAACCGGTACCACCGCCCGAAGCCATAACTTTCTCATCCGAACACCAAATCGGACTTTCTATACATGCATTTTGATAGTCTCGACGCAAGCTACGCAATGGTGCAATCAAAATGTTAATTTGACAAAGTCTCCAAATCCAGTACTACCAGTTCCCAAAATCGGTGTCACCGGTTTTGCCCAGATTGCAGGCAAACTCCTTTCGTGCCAATTTTAATCGTCAACATATGTCCCTCTGTTTTCTGGTAAAGCTTGCGTAGCAGAAAACATAAAAGCACAAAAAGAACACTAAGGGCGATGTTTAACACATAATCCATCGGCCTTTTTACTATAAGGGCGATATCACAAAATACCGGCCATTTCTTGCAAAATCTGCTCAACAATTTCACACATATTGTTCTTATATGCCCGATAGTGTTTAATCATTTGCTGTAACCACTCTATATTTATATTCATCCAAATCATACAAAAGTGGTCTAACCGACTTTCAATCGGTTTTATTGTGGCAAAGAATAAAACCATCTCGTGTAGACCTTATAAACCCATAATGTGAAACGTCTACACTTGTCAAGCACTTAAAGTCACCATGCACACCTTTAATAGAACCATCAGCTGCAACATAAGCCGATGTATCACCATGCACAATCTCTATCTTATCGCCTATCCATTGTATCAAGAATTGATGCAAGCTAGAAGGCACATATTGGTTTGCATGTATCCAATCACGTCGCAAAATCAAACTAAATTTACCTTGGGTTTCAACGATGAAAAATGCAGCAACCAATGTCTTGCTTCTAATGGTGAGATCCATAGAAACAATTCCTTTAGCACTTATAGGATCATCTCCTCCCACACCACTTAAAACCATATCAGTCTGAATCAACTTATCATCTGAACACCCCAATTTCTTGAACAAAGTATAAGGCATTAAATTAACAACTGATCCACTGTCAACCAGCATGCAAGAAATTGGCCTCCCTTTGATATAACCTTTCATATATAGAGCTTTCAGATGATCATCATTATCCTTGGGCTTCTGAAAAATAGCTTCTTGTGGCCTAAAATCAAAATAAGCCATCCCCTCTTCCGAAGGCAAGTGTTCCGCATCAAAATTAATATCCATATGCTCTAAGGATGACTCACAATTAAAAAATTATTCATGATCCTTATTTTGGGAATCCGATGACAACTTCTCGTTGCAATGAATTGAACCAGGAGAAATAATATTGGGAATTAGAGGAACCTGCACTGTGTCAACCAAATCCGCTTCTGCTGTCGTGGAAACCGGTGCCACCGGTTTTGCTGCTGAGCAAATACCAGGCTTGATCTTCCACTCCTTCCGAGGAATTATTGGTCTATCTTTGCTAAAGTTTTCATTCTTCTGTTTCTCCAATTCCTTCTCCTTATTCTCCTGAAATCGAAGCCGCTGCAATTTCCTCTTTTATGTGCGAGTTAAACTTGGAGGACACCATCTTGGCAACAAATATTTAGAAGTATCATTATCAATTTTATTGTTCTCACCATGATTAGTAGTAACATTCTCTTGGACCGACATTTCAACCTTATTGTCAATTACAGTCGGTCTTTTGCCATCATCCTTTGAAATTATATCAATGCCATCAACCTGTGTGACATTATTATCAGTAATCTTCTTCAGGCCATCATCCATTCTTGGCACCTCCACTTCTTTCTTCTTGACACGATATATCTGTTTTGGAGGAGCTGCATGTTTTTCCTGGGTAAACCGATGCAACCGGTTTGGTAATCCGATGCCACCGGATTTACTCTGCTGGCCTCGACCAGATTGACAGGATGTCAAACGGTCACTGTAGAATGTAACATCTCATCATATATTGGCTTATTAAATGCATCATATCCTGTATTAAAAGACGAATACAACATAGGATAATTTGGCCACCACATATTATTAAAATCACATGCCGGATATGAAAAATTAGAAGAAGTTGGAGGAATCTATGACATGTTTCGATGTGAGTTCTGAAGAGGATGCAACTTAACAAAATCACCTGCTGCCTTGCAGCTCCCTTCTGAAATGAAGTATGTCTCCCATGACGCATAGGTGACCATGTTCCTTTTTTTACCGGTCGATCATTAGTAACGGTCTTTTGATTTTCATACTTGGATAATAGCTGATCAAAGGTTAATTTTTTCTTTTCATATCTTCCCTGATATTTTTCCAAGTCCAATTTTAAAATTTCAATCTTGGGGCACCTTGGTATAACCGCTTTGGAATTGTGCTGTCCAGAACCGGTGGTACCGGTTTCTGAAACCGGTGGTACTGGTTTTGTCTGCACAGCAGACTCAAACGGCTTTTGCGAGAATACTTGCCCCACGAGTCCAGAAGTTCTTGCAGTGATCTTGAAAATCTCTCTACCATCAGGAGTTTTCTCAGACACCACCTCTCTAATCACCTGTTTGCTTTTCAAAATTTTAAATTTCTCCTCACGGATGATGACATTTTCCCCTTTGGTTGCTTCAGCTTGATGCGACTGAATCAATATCTTAGGTTGCTATACATCAATAGTGTTGACAGAAAGAGAAACTTCATCCGCTGGCATCTCATGATAATCCAATCGTCCTTGATTTATGGTCGATTGTACTTGCCTACAGAAAATATTATAGTAGCATGCAAAAAGAAATTATGAAATTTACAATATGCACGCCCTTTCAATTCTTCAGGCGGAGGTATAACGTGAGACATCTTGATGTTCCCATATTTTAATAATTCATCAAATATACGATCACATTTAGAAACATCAAAACTAAATCGCATTTGTTCTTGCCGATCCTTAGGAATCAGCTTAAGAGATGGACATATATATGCTTTATCTTCTGAAGGCCAAACTAATTCAGCAACATAATCACCTTTTCTCTCATCGTCCAAACTATTATTTTTCACATGTAAACTAGACTGATGAGTTTTATAGGCATCTTTATTGATTTGTAATTCTACACCATATGCCCTTACTAAAACTTGGTTAACTGAATAAAAATCAAAGCCTTCAAGTTTTTCTTTAACAATAGATCTTAAACCATCAACGACAATATGAGCAAGATCTTTATCAGAAATTGATAAATCATAACAATGGTTTTTTATTTCTTTGAATCTCCTAATATATTCAGAAACAGATTCATTCTCTTGTTGTCTAACCGATGTTAAATATGTCAATTTTAATTCTGGATGCATTGTAGCAACATGTGGTACCGACTGAGTAACATGAGGCATATAATTCAATGGAACACAATGCATTATTTCAGACTTTTCAGGAGATGCCATCCAAAAACCGGTGGTTCCAGTTTCATGAACCGGTGGTACCGATTTTGCCATATTTGGTAATTGAAGTGATCTTGGCACCGTTTGCTCTGGAGAAAAGTTTATCAGCATATTATACTGTAAATTTTCAGGAAATTTCTCTAGTACAGCCGATGAACTGGTCTGAATTTTCTCATGTTGCTCAATATGAGGAATATCATAAGGAATAAGATTACTAACACAATTACCCTTTTCTAATCGATCCATTCTTTTTGATAATGTAGATAAAAAATCTAATCTCTTTTGTACAGAATCAAAAGTAACAGCAAGTTGATCAATCGGAGTAGCGGTGAATCGCTTACAGTGGATATCAACGTTCCAATTATCAATCTTGAACGCAGGCATCACAAATTCTTGTGCTCTTGATACTGTGCCCTGGCGATCTTTCCTCAGCCCCATCAGAAATTGATTCTTAAAAAATTCTTGGGCTGCTTCAAACTTCTGACGCTCCTCTTCGTCGAGTTCCTCCATGGATGGCACAACGATGTTATTCTTATCCAGATCTGAAATAGAGCCCATCTGGCTAGAGTTAGGTAGACCGGTTATAGAAACCAAGATCTCTTTCCCCAGCGGAGTCGCCAAAAATGTGTTGACGCTTTTTCTGGTCAACACACCGAGATATGCGCTAGCTCGCACGGATCCGCGATGGATCGAACACCAGCGGCAGCTCTGGGAAAACCGGTATCACCGGTTTTATCAATCCGGTACCACCGGATTTCTAGGGTTCGCCACGAAGACCTATGAACGTCAGCCCGAGAGGGACCCCGTCAGGGCTGGCGCGCCTAGGGTTGTTCTGAGGTCGGCAGACCACTCAGAACGCCGTCAAACGCTGTAGAGACGAAGCACGAACAGCAGGAGGGGTTGAAAAAGTTAGGGTTTGGAAGGGATAAAAAGTAAAGATACTTGTATTTGATCGATTGGATAAACCCTCAATCGGCCGTGGCCCTTTATATTTATAGGGTGCGGAGGTCTTGCCCCGCAAGGAAACCTTTTTACAAGTCGTAATCCACACGGATCTCCAAATCTAGTAGGACTCTGCCTAAAACCGGTACCACCGGATTTACAAAACCGGTTTTGTCCAGGTGACGATCTTCCCGAAGCCATAACTTTCTCATCCGAACTCCAAATTGGACTTTCTATACATGCATTTTGATTGTCTCGACGCAAGCTACGCAATAGTGCAATCAAAATGTTAATTTGACAAAGTCTCCAAATCCGGTACTACCGGTTCCCAAAACCGGTTTTGCCCAGATTGCAGGCAAATTTCTTTCGTGCCAATTTTGATCGTCAACAAGCTGCAACTGGCCATTTACAAGCCTGAACCTCCCAGCCAGCCCATCTAGTGTTGGGTCGAGCACTGCATCTAGAAGTGTTCTTCCAGGTGTTGAGCTGGACATGCTGTATTTATTTATTGCTACAGCAAGAGACCATGCTGTATCATACGCCAGAGCAGAGGCATGCTTGGGTTAGGCACATCTCGAATGCCCGAATTCTCCAGCTGGAACCTCTCCTAAAACCTCACAGTGAAGTTCATGTCACGACTAGTTGCCTGGACATAGGGGGTGTTCAATTCCACCAAAAAATTTTCACCAAAATTTTTCTCAAGGGAATCTTACATGCATGAAGTAGTAAACGTGTGTTAATGACAAAACCCACTCCATAACCCCAGGTAACTTTTCGAGATGAATCTAATGAACCTAATTAGGCCATGATTTGCAACAGTGATGCTACAGTAACCATTCGCTAAACATCCACTAATCATAGATTAATTACCATCATTAGATTCGTCTCGTGATTTCCAGGCGAGATCTATAATTAGTTTTATTATTAGTCTACATTTAGTACTCCTAAATGATAAGATTCTCTTTCAAAAATTTTCACCAAAATTTTTTCACCCAATTGAACACCCCCATAAGGTCGACAACCCCTTGCATGTCATCAAACCTGTCAGGCTGTCCACTGCATTGCCTATGCCAGCAGTGGCTGTCCAGACATAACCATCAGACATCATATTGGCAACAATGGCCCGATGGAAGACCCAAGCAGCAAGATTTGGGAGAAGATTTGGGAGCATGTGCACAATGAATACCCGTGTGTAATTCTCCTTGAGGTTGTATATTACTGTGTCCAGGCATCTGTCAGTCGCACCAATGGGCAAAGGTAAACTATCTGTAATCTGAGCGTTGTAACCCTGAAAGAGTGTACACAAGCTCAGGGAGAATGCCAGCTCCGTATGGTGAGTCTTCAGACCAAGATGGCTGTCCGCCATGCAACCATATCAAGGATGGCAGCAATCAATTTGGTCTGGGAGGAAGCAATGGGTGCAGTATGCAGAAAGAATGGTGTCAACGATGGCGTCAATGCTGCAGAAACTGAAGCAAGAGAGAGGATTGCAGTGAAACTGTGATTCCCAAGGTAGGCAAAGTACTGTGCTTCTGCTGAACTCAGAGGCTCAAGTAATTGCCTGCACTTGATCAGTTCTTATCGGATCATCAGCTGCAAGCACATCAGCAGAGTATACATTAGTATATTCAATATTGAAGGAATCAGATATGCCTCCAACTCGCTGTTTCTGTGGAATGAGATATGCATCCAGCTTGGGTTATGATGCAGGGATTGGGTTACAATGTGTAAAATTACAAAATTGCCTTAGCTTGGGTTATGATGCAGGGATTGGGTTACAATGTGTAAAATTACAAAATTGCCTTCCTACAAAATGAACTCACACACATAAGAAAAGGACAATTAAGTCATTTTTTCAATTATTTCTCAAACCCAATCTAAGACAACCAAACAAGGTAATGGGAAAAAAATATCGATTTCCCTATCCAAAGCCCAGACCTCAAAAGTCGTAACCCACGCTCATGTCCCTATTCCAATCCAATCAAACATCCAAACACCACCTAGAGAGCGAGGCACGTGAAAATCTAACCACCAATCAAAATAAATCCATATGTGGAAGTTGAGACCGCGTGAATAGATAGCTAGGGTGCCAGGAAATGAAGACCAATAAAGTGGGTGCCAAATAACAAAATGTGATTAAGTTATTGCAAGGCTTACTTCCTTAATAACAGCATACAACAAAAACACGACAGGTTACCTCCCTTTCAATCATTCATGTCTCATGAGCACCATTTTACTAACAGAACATGACTAAGTAAACTACCCTCCGCTCTAAATTATAAGTCACTGTAGTTTTTCCTGAGTCAAATTTATATAATTTCGACCAAGTTTATAGAGAAAACACCAATAATTACAACATCCAATTAGTTTCATTCAATTAATGATCATGGAGTTTATTTTGATTGTGCATTTATTTGTACTGTATATGTCAGTTAATATACTTTTTCAAAAAATATGGTCAAAGGTAGAATAGATTTACTTAGAACAGAACTAAAGTGGCTATAATTAAAGTGGCTATAACTAAAGTGGCCAAAACCCTCTTGTCAGTGTGCCACATCCAGAGGCCACCCAAATGGAGGAGCCCTTAATCCAGCTAGAATGCCGGAACACGGTCAGCTGAAATTAAAGCAGAAAAACAAAGGAATGCAAGCAAAAACAAGAGCTTGCAACATACTACTACTACTAGTACACCACAAGTATTGGATAGGTCATAGGTTGACACAAGAAATGAAATGGCGCCAGGCATTCGATCTAATGCCCTTTCAACAACCACAAATAATGAAAGCTTGCAACTTACACAAAGGTTACAGACAAAGACAAAGTTGCTGCAGAGAGGACCAAATTACCAAGACCCATCATACCTCTGCAGCAAGGCAAACTACATGACTAGAACTCCAGGCAGCATGCAGATGTGACCTACCTTACTCATTCAAACAATATGATGATCACTAAGGGACTTCCCAGGAGGCAAACGGTAAGATGATCGATGCCTGCCTACTTCTTCTTGAACGTCTTAACAATGTCCTGGATGTCGGGGCAGTCGACCGCGAAGTGGCCGAGATTGCCGCAGCGGGCGCACGAGTCGGGGCCTTTCCAGATGGCCGCGCCCCTGTAAGGCCCTCCCTTGGTGCAATTCTGGCTCCAGTGGCTCCCATTGCAGATCGTGCATACTGGAAATGGACAATTGAAGGCAGTGTGGCCTCTCTGGTTGCATGTGCTGCAGATGGTTTTGCAGTACCTGGCGATGTGGCCTTCTAAACCACATGTGTAGCACTTAGGACCGCCACCACCGGTGCTGCTTCCACCGCCGATCTGCGACATTTTACAAGATGCTGAAAGATTAGATTGTAAAGTGTGTGTGGACTGGCGTCGTGAGGAACTCTACCTTTTGGGAACCGAGCTCAGCATATATAGGAAGAGGTCTCTATGGTTTGCATATCATGCAAGAGAGAAGAGTCGTCGCACTGTTAGGCTTCATTGTTGTGAGGGGGATCACACCATTCTTGATGCTTGCATAGTTGCATTGCATTGCCATGAAGAGTTGCTACAAGACACAACATCTTCATGCATTGCATTGCATTTTTTTAAGAAACAGGACAGGTAGCCCCCCTACTGATTACTATATATATTAATAGAGGAAAAGCATATTACAAAAACAAAGTCAAAAACAAAAAAGAAAGGCATTGCATTGCATTGCATTTCAGCTCAATAAGTTGGCAGGCTCTCACCCTCTACAGCAGCAGCCTGCCACCACGTCTCAATCAAGGAAATCAAGCCACAGGGATCCAATGGAGTGTGGCGCAATGCAAAAGAAAGGCATGAAGGCCATAGGGATCCAAGACAAGGGTGCTAATTGTGCTGCAACACAAGAATTCTTGAGTGCCTCTTGTTTTCTCCGACAAGCGTGTGCTTCTCTATTGGTGATCCTGGTTTAAAACCAACATTTTGGCATGGTTAATAAGGTTGGGCCATAAAGTATTGCAGAGGAAAGTAAGTAAACTGCAGCAAGATGTACAAAGGTAACAAGAGTATGCATAAGAGAATTAGTGTCACAGGTTAAACCTGGCACACTTAGCTCAGTACCATGGTGTTTGTTTAGATGCCCACACAAGAATATAAGCATTTAAAATCTTGAACGGAAGGAAAAGCAAAGAGGAAATAGCCAGAGCATCATAGTACATACAGTGCAATCAGAACTTTATTCAAGAATATACATTAATGAAGCAAGAAACCATTAAACAAATTAAGTCAAGAGTGGCATATCTCTTTTACCTCCTTAGCCAGAGTACTTTAGATGGTAGATGCTATATAGTACCAAATACAACAAAAATCAAGATAATTCAAAAGGAACTGAGAACTGAATTCCCATGATAATGTAGTGGAGCAAGTTTTGTTCACAGGCTTATCCATCATTTGTTTACTACTTGTGATTAACTACAAACAAAGGTAGATGCTGCAGAACATGCTGGGAAAAAAATGTCAAACTATTACCTGACATTGCACTGGATTCCATTCTCTAGTCAACCATATTTGGACTGCTTGTCCTTCAGGATTGACCTTCAGATAGAATGATTGTGCCTCATCTGGCAAACTAGTATACTCGTGTCTACATGCCCTAGCAATCTCAGAAACTGTCTGCATAACAAAAAAAAAAGGAACGTGAAAATAAATTAATTGCTTAATGTACATGAGGTATTGCCTTTTGATAAGTACATAAGAAGTGTGTCTACATCCGTAGCAATCTCAGAAACTGTCTGCACAACCAAAAAAATGGAACATGAAAATAAATTAATCGCTTAATGAACCATGAGGTATTGGCTTTGGTTAAGTAATGCGAAGTGCTACAAATAGAATGCATGCCAACGATAGAAAAATAATATTTTCAGAGACTTAATTAAGAAATAAAAATCCACAATCAGTCAGTTTGTTAGAATTTTTATCTAACAATGATGTGCAGCTCTCCTGCATTTTTCAAGAAAAAAAATCCCCTCAAGTAACGAATAAACAAGAAGGTGCTTCAAGAAATTGGAGTGCCCAACTTCAAGAACAATCGAGTGGCCATGGTGCCAGTCTGATTGATGATTTATTGCTCTACGCAATAGTGTTTTCTTTGTTTTGTTTTGTTTTTTTCTTCAGAACAAGTACAGAAATGGCCACCCTACATCATAGCAGCCCTTCCAAAAAATCAAAAGATATCACAAGAAACACTGACGTACCACAGCATCTAATCAAAGACATCAACAACATGAGGGTTCAGATCCAGTGGCGCGACAATCTGCAAAGAGGAGTCAACAATGTGATCTGCATTTGCGAGAAGAAATGAGCCGAGCTTTACAAGGAGAAAGACAAATATTAAATTCTTAATACATAAGCCGCAGCAAGTGCTCTTAAGAAAGCATCTGATGCAATTCTTTTTTTTTCTGAGCGCCTGAGCTGATAAATTTGTGGAGCAGAAGATAAAGGCAAGAGCCATATACCGTCTTGGGCAAGAACATAATCTAAAGACTCAAGTTTTAACTATGAAAAAAAAACAATATTTCACCCGCTGCATTTGGTGTCGGAGAGCATCTTGGGCTGTTTAGCACTAGGCAGCGAGCCGAGCTCTAGCTGTGTCAGCAAGCCTCACTGTTTTATAAGAAATATTGGGAGCTAATAGGAGGGAGTGTGATTTTGGAGGTAATGAATATTCTTAATGGAGGATCAATGCCGCCAGAATGGAATATGACGACTATTGTGTTGATTCCAAATGTGCCAGAGCCGAATAATAAGGTAACTGATCTCCGTCCCATTAGTCTATGCAACGTCTTGTACAAGATAGTTTCAAAAGTTCTTGCAAATAGACTTAAAATTATTTTACCAGAGATTATATCTCCAACCCAAAATGCTTTTGTTCCTGGACGTTTAATTTCGGACAACATCCTAGTTGCTTATGAAGTGTCTCATTACTTGAGAAATAAAAGAGAAGGAGATGCTGGCTATGCTGCTATTAAATTAGACATAAGTAAAGCATATGATCGTGTCGAATGGGTTTTCTTGCAAGACATACTGGTTAAATTAGAGTTTGCTGATCGGTGGATCAAACTTATGATGGAATGTGTCACATCAGTGTCTTATAACATCAGAATTAATGGAGCCTTATCAGAAGGTTTTAAACCGGAGAGAGGGCTGCGACAAGGAGATCCATTATCCCCGTATCTATTTTTACTTTGTGCTGAAGGATTTTCCGCATTACTAAACAAAGCTGAAGAGGATAGAAGATTGACAGGCATTAAAATCTGTCCGGGTGCTCCAAGCATCTCTCACCTTCTATTCGTCGATGACTCATTAATTTTAGTTCAGGCGAACAGGGAGAATGCTTTGCAGTTACAAGGTATACTTGATTTGTATGAGCAATGCTCTAGGCAAATGATTAATAAGGGTAAATCAGCAGTACTGTTCAGCAAAAACACCAAGGCACAATATAGGAGAGGTGAAGCAGACACTGAATATTGATAGAGAAACGATGAATGAGCGGTATTTAGGGCTGCCGGTATATGTTGGGCAATCAAAGACACAGACTTTTGGTTTTCTGAAAGATAGAATTTGGAAGAGGATCCAGGGATGGAAGGAGAGGTTGTTATCACGGGCTGGAAAGGAGATAATGATTAAGGTTGTGGCTCAAGCGATACCGACATATGCAATGGGATGTTTTGATCTGACACAAAGTATGTGTGATAAAATAAGTACTATGATTGGTCGCTACTGGTGGAGCCAGCAGGATAAAGAGAATAAGATGCATTGGATAAGTTGGGAAAAGCTTACTCAACCAAAATACATGGGAGGATTAGGATTTCGTGACATCCATGCTTTCAATCTGGCAATGCTAGCAAAGCAAGGATGGCGCCTCCTAAAGAATCCAAATTCGTTATGTGCTCAAGTTTTGCGAGCAAAATATTTCCCTGGTACGAATTGTTTAAATGCAAAGCCTAAGGAAGGAATTTCATATACATGGAGAAGTATATTAAAAGGGATTAAGTTATTGAAAAAAGGAATTATATGGAGAACTGGAAATGGAGAGACAATTAATATATGGTCTGACCCATGGTTACCTAGAGATTGGTTGAGAAAACCAATAACTCCAAGAGGTACTAACTTAGTACAAAAAGTCTCGGAATTAATCAGTCCTGTGAATGGAGATTGGGATTATGACCTTGTGAGGCAGACTTTTTGGGAAGAAGATGCATGAATTATCTTTGCAATTCCAGTCCATGATGATATGGGAGATGTTGTGGCATGGCATTATGATCAATATGGTAATTTCTCTGTCAGGTCAGCTTATAAGCTATGTCGAGCTAGTTGGTACAGAGTAAGCAAGAAAGGAGAGCAATCCACATCCAACAATAATAATGAGGAAAATAAAGGATTTTGGAAGAGTATTTGGAAACTGGAATGCCCTAATAAAATGAAGCATTTCATATGGAGATTAGCCCATGTTACTTTAGCTCTGAAAATTAATTTGATGAGAAGAGGAGTCAAAATTGGTACAAAGTGCCCAATGTGTGGTAGATTTGACGAAGATGGAGCACATTTGTTTTTTAAATGTAAACATGTGAGACAGGTATGGATGCATATGCACATGACGGAGACTCGATTGCGATTAGCCGAATTGAGTTCAGCAAAAGAAGTAGTTCGATATATACTGAAGACCAAAAATGAAGAACAGATGAAAATTGTGGTACTAATGTGGATGTGGTGGAATGAAAGAAACGGAGTAAGAGAAGGAGAAACGATGCGTCAGGCATCCGCACTAAGCATTGCCATCAGAGCTTACGTAGATGAGATGGCAAGGTTTCTACATAAGGAAAAAGTAACTAAAACAGCTACCAAGGTAATATGGCAGAAACCTGAACAAGGAATACTCAAAATCAACTGTGATGGAGACTTCCTTCAAGATTCTAAATGTGGAGGATGGGGCTTTATTATTCGGGATTCTGAAGGTGACGTGGTTAGTGCAGGAAGAGGTAGGTTGAATCACTTATTTGATTCCTTTCAAGCTGAGATTGTTGCCTGTATAAATGGCCTTAAAATAGCGTCTGAACTTGGTATTGCTCGAGTTGTTTTGGAGACCGACGCTTTGATGGTGAAGCAAGCAGTATCCTCATCGGCTTATGACCTTTCAATTTCAGGTGGTTTATTGTGTGAACTAAAACATTTAGTTTCAAATTTTAAGTGTGTCGATATCATGTATAAGCCAAGAACTTGTAATAGAGTGGCGCATGCTTTAGCTACTCTTGGCATTGTGTGTGATCCGGAGGCAAGTCCGCTTGTGGACAACCTTCCTGCTTGTATTTGTGATCTAGTTGCTGCCGATTGTGCAGCACAAAGGTAATAAATTCTATTTTTCAAAAAAAACCTCACTGTTGCGGTCCAAGGAGCGGAAGATTTTCAGCTCCACCAGCTGCTCGTAGTCCAATGACGGTGCTGTTGCTCCGGCGGGCCGCCGTCTCCAGCGGTGCACGGGCAGTAAATTATGCACGACAGCGGCGGTGCTCATGCCACAGGAAGCGCGGAGGGACAAGACGAAATCGCCATTACGATTTTGGGCGGGCGTGGCCGGAGGAGGTGGATCTTTGAGGAGGATGGATCTATTCCCTCCCCGCTGCCACGATCGCACCCAGCAGTCTGCCGCCCCCGCTTTCCCCCTTGCAAAATTCAAACTGCCAAAGGAAAAAAATTAAATTGGAACTGCCAAAGGAAAAAAAATTAAATTGGAACTGCCAAAGAAAAAAATAAAAATAAAATAAAAAACTTGCCTTAATACTATAGTTTTGGAGAAAATATCGATATTTGCAAATAGGAAGTCATCGCCAGATCCACAACGGTCGAAAAAAGTCCCCCGCCTATAAATCCAACCTTCTTTCTTTCACGGGGCAACCGTCGCACGGCAGTTCCTTGTTCAGAGAAAATTGCAAATTTGGAACTCCAATCGTCGCGTTTCGCAGTTTTGCCATTCCTAACCTCAACTTCGTAAACATGGGACTTGAAACGTGTGACACTTGATTTCTATGCCATTAGAGATATTTTACCTCTTTTCTAATCTATATACATGTATATGAGACCTGAATATACCGTGCTGCCCTTATGTTTTTTCCCCGTCGCTCGCGCTGCTGTTTGTGTCGCGTTCGGCTCGCTCGCGATCGGCGGGGGTGGGGCTCACCATCCATGGCGTCGGGCGCGGCCGGGCCACACAGGCTTGCGTGGCCACGCCATCGGCCAGCGCGGCCATGCCTTCGGCGGGCGCGGCCAGGGCGAGAGGGCGGCTGTCCATACCGTCTGGCGGCTGGCCGGCGCCGAGCGATTTGCCCACTATGCGACCGTGACGCGCCGATCCCCTTGTGACCGTGGGTGGTGCCGCCATTGAATGAAGCAAGGAGCGGGCAGCGACGACACAATGATTCAGGGCGGAGGTGTGCTCGAAGCCACGGCCGATGCAGTGAGGAGGCTGTCGAGGTTGGCACATGCACTTGGCGAGGCCAGCAGGCCGACGAGATTGAGCTCGGTGATCTTAGGGGCCTGCATCCACTCCTTGCCGGTGAGCGCGGCACCCTCGGGTGCCGGCGGGCGAGCTCGAGAGCTCCATGAAGGCCTAGACTCACCGGACCTATGCCTGGCCTTCATCTCGCCGGACCTGTACTGGCCTTGATCTAGCCGGCGCATACAGGGATCTCTGAGTCCCAGCTTCATATAATCTAAGCCTCAGCCTCATCTACATGCTCCCACAGGCTGCAGGGTGGCCTAGTGCCGTGATGTGCAGTGGAGACGGCGAGGCCGTATATGCCAGGCAGCCATGTGCTGCTCGCGTTGGAGGATCGAAGTCTGTACATGTACGTACCTACGCTGGGCAAAACGCCAGAAGGGCAAAAGTGTCCCCTCAGGTGCAAAATACAAGAGGACAAATTAGAAAAGAGAGTAAGGGCCCGTTTGGGGGAGCGGTAGCTTCTCCAAAAGCTCCTATTGGGAGAAGCTCCACCAGCTAGTCCTAAAAGCTGCTTATTAGATAAGCGAAACGTTTTGTTTGGCGTAGCTTTTGGTGTTCAGCTTCTTGGCGCAGATAGACGAGCGGCGGCGGCCAGCTCGATGGGGAACACCAGAACAGCGGCGACGGCCAGCTCGATGGGGAACAGCGGCGGAGTCCGTCGCGGAGGAGAGGGGCGGCGGCGTTCGGCGCTGAAGGGGAGGGGCGGCGGCGGCCTTTCTTCCACCTCCTGCTCACTCCCTTCCTCCATTGTTCTCCACCTTGCATCACCGGGCCTGCCAGCTAAATTCGTCGCTGGAGCCCCACCTCCGCCCAATCCACCGTGCCCAGGGCCACTCCACCTTGTCCACTACCGCCTCTGCCACTCCCCACTCAAGCTCTGGCCGCCTTTCGCCGGCGATTTCAAATCTCGCGGACCAAGCTCACTTCCTCCGCCGGAGAAATCCGCCGTCCACCGGCCACCTCCCTTAAATCCCCCACATCAAAAGCTGCTCCACATGGCCGGCGACGGGCAAGAGGATGACGAGGGCAGCGGCGGGCCTCCACGCGACCGGCGTGAGGAGGAGGACAAGGCCGACGGTGGGCGCGAAGAGGACGAGGGCGGCGGCGTGAGGGCGAGGACCGCGAGGGGCGCCGGCGGCGGGGCTCGAGATGCTGTCGGGCTGGGTGAGAAGAGACAGGGAAGAAAAACGATTATGTGCAAAAGCTCGGGAAGCGACCCTCCGCTCGTTTCTCGCTTGTAGTGTAATGGTTCGCTTCTGGAGCTTTTGCCACAAGAAAAAGCAACCCCGTTTGAGAGAGCTCGTAGCTTTTGGAGCTTCTGGGAGAAGCAAAAGCTCCAAGAAGCTCCCCCAAACAGGGCTTATACCTCTAATGGCATACAAATCAAGTGCCACACATTTCAAGTCCCATTTATACGAAGTCGATGTTAGAAATGGCAAAACTGCGAAACGCGACGATTGGAGTTCCAAATTTGCAATTTTCTCCCTTGTTCAAGAACAATAATCGCCGCCTCCTGCGAAGCACTCGAGGAAGGAGGAGGGTGCGATCCATCGGAGGCTGGAATCGCCGCCTCCTGCGAAGCACTCGAGGAGGGAGAAGGGGGCGATCCAATCGGAGGCTGGAATCACCGCCTCCTGTGAAGCACTCGAGGAAGGAGGAGGGGGGCGATCCAATCGGAGTCGGAATCGCCTCCTCCTCCTAGAGGAAGGAGGGGTCCAATCGAGGTCTGCGAAGCCAAGCGGCCGAGGCGAGAAGGGGCCGATTCAATCGGACGAAGGTTGTCGCCTCCTCCGCCGAAGCAACGTGCCGGAGGCGAGGAAGGGACAGGAGGGGCAGGGGTCGACGGGGAGCGACAAGAAAGATTCCAAGAAAGCGATGGCCGGGCTTCAGAAGCCACTTGGGCGTCTCGTGCAGCATCTTGTATTGACGGAGGCAGAGCTGGCGCAGCTCCTCGGAACCGGAGCGCAGGAGTGGGGCGAAGGATACTATTCACTTGGTGAATACGTGGCGACCATCAAACAGACGATCCTCGTGTACAAGATTCCAGGTCACATCCCGCGCGCCGGCGCGCCGAAGGTTGAAGATAGAATGATTGACGAACGGGCACAAGTACTGATGTGGTGGTCCATCCGCATGGTGAATGATGTCTTCAGAGCAGGAAAATGCCTCGCTGATCTGAACGAAGATAACATCATAGTGAGCAAGTCGTCGGACCGACCAAAGCTTAGAGGCGTCAGACTCGTGAACAAGACACCAGCGTTGATGCGCTCCAATATGAAGAGCTTGGCTTCCATTTTCCTCGTAGTGCTTCGTCCCAGCAAGGCCGGCGTGCCGCCGGAGGTGGAGCACCTGCTACGGATGATGTGCGATCAAGCATTGGAGATGAGGTATCTCATCCAGTATCATCCTTGCCTGGTACCCCTCGACAATCGCTGCGAATACTTCCTCCGATTGCACGCTTTTACCTGGGATATCTTGTACGGCACAAATCCGGAAGGATACTACTTTGTGGTCAACAATCTTGTTTATCCGAGTGATTGGTTCATCTTGGTGAGAAACAACACCTACTGGGTGTTCAATTCCGTGAAAATATTTTGGTGAAAAATTTTGCAAAAGAATCTTACCATTTATGAGTACTAAATGTAGACTAATAATAAAACTAATTATAGATCTCGCCTGGAAATCGCGAGACGAACCTAATGACGGTAATTAATCTATGATTAGTGGATGTTTAGCGGATGGTTACTATAGCATCATTTTTGCAAATCATGGCCTAATTAGGCTCATTAGATTCGTCTCACAAAGTTACCTAGGGGTTATGGAATGGATTTTATCATTAACATACGTTTACTATTCCATACATGTAAGATTCTCTTGGAAAAAATTTTGATGAAAAGTTTTTGAGGAATTGAACACCCTCTGTACTACGGCAAGAGCATTTACAACCCACAGTCCAGACAGCCGGCAGAGCAGGTGCTGCGGTATCACCGCAATTGCCCGGGTCACGGTCTCGAGGGGACAGAATGGAACGCAGTCTCCGAGAGGGATGAAGATCTCAAAGGCTGATGTCGGTCTGATGCTTTACTCCGCCCGTGTTTAGATGGTTTTTTTTGACCATTAATTAGAGATATTAAATAAAGTCAGTTTACAAAATTACCTCCACAACCCTCTGGTAAATTTGCGAGACGAATCTAATGAGGCCTTTGACCACACGATTCGAGGATGATTACTGTAGTATTACTGTAGCAAATCATGGATTAATTAGACTCATTAGATTCGTCTCGAAAAGTTACGCTCATCTGTGTAAGAGGTTTTGCACTTTTCATCACGAGCATGGCACAGGGTCTGCATCGGATCGGTAACCTCAGCCATCTGCGGCTGGCTTCCCTGTTCCCTGGTCAAGAAGTGGAGGAGGACATTTAGGACACCTGCAGTTAGGACCCCTGCTTAGGCTAATTATTGTAGTGTCACTGTGTCAGTTAAGCATTCCATTTGTCTTCTTGATCAATAAAATTCAGGCAACCTTCCCAAAAAAGGGTTAGGCAGTCCATGATTTATTATGTGTTGTTCCTGTTGTGGATCCCCACAATTCGTGCATGATACATGATGTGTGGGTGATGGCCCCAACTTCATATTAGATTTGAATGTTGACAATTCGTGCTTGACGCCGCATGATCTGAATGTCCGAGATAACAGCATAGGCAGTTTTTCTTCCAGCATACTACTCTGACAGTTTGCAGTGAAAGATGACGAAATTACAAATAAATGAAACTCTGTAAAATGTGGTATGTCAGTTGTGATCCCTTTGCAAGTACATAGTTAGCTTGGTAATTAGGAATGAGTTCATCTCACGACGCGTGACACATTTGGAAGAAGTGGGCTCTACCGAGAGTCAAGTTCTTCACTTGGCTGGCCTCCCTGCGGCGCATCTGGACGGTCGACCCCTGTTCGGTTGGCTGGCAGCTGGTGGCTGGTGCTGATTTATTATGAGAGAAAAGTACTGCTGGGTGGCTGGTGCTGATTTGTTGTGAGAGAAAAGTACTGCTGGCTGGTGGCTGATAAGCCAACCGAACAGGCTGACGTCGCCATTGCCTTGACGCCCATGATGACTGTTGGTTCTGCAACCAGAAGCACGAGACCGGCGACCAATTCTTGTGCAGTGCCCCTATGCTAATTAAGGAGGTCTAGTGGAGCATGCCATCGTGGTTGGAGTGCTCAATAGCACTTTCTCGTACTGATCGGCTGTTCGAACTACTGTTTGCTTCGGACCAAACATTCTAAGGCTGATCGAATGTTTGATGATTTCTCGACCAAACATTCTAAGGCTGAGTTTCATTCTCATTAATTACTGTTTGCTTCGGACCATTGGGTTGCCAAGTCTGGTACCAACGGGCAACGGTTGATGCATGGCTTTCCTCTAGGCGTGCTGTTCAAAAACAATGCGGGGAAAGGTTTCGACGCATTTTGACTGCATGTCTGCATGGATGCTTTGGGAGGAGACAAATCGACGCATTTTGCAGCTATGCTGATCATGCTATCTCAGCTAATCAAGGAGGAGGCGGATCTGGTAGCACAGGAGAAGCCGGGTTCGAGGAGTATGGCGAGGCGATGAAAGGGAGGCTCCGCGTGCACCGCCTAACCTTGGCTCCGGCCAGCCGGCCGGACCTTGCAGCGACGGCGGATCGCGAGGATGAAGGTAAGGTGGATGAAGGTAAGGAAGAGGTGGATCTTTTTTTGGCGAGAGAAAGGATTGAGAGGGCGGCTGATCTAGCGCTTTCTGCGAGGAAAGAGTCCGAGCCTCACATCCATGGAGTCGAGAAACCTTTGGGGACTCGATTCTGGGCGCTAAGTAGTGAGGAATCCGATGATGATTCGGTGGTCTCGTTAGATACTCCTGAATTTATCAAAGAAGCAAGTGTAGCGGGGTTTTCGATTCCTCAGTTACTTCTTGCAGAGAAAGAACTAAATGATCGAGCACTAGCTGCTCGTCCGAATCAAAAGTCACTGGCCAACGAGATCGTGCAATCTATGGTTCGTCGGAAATCGGCGGTGTCGCGGCCGTGGACAGGCAAGCTACCGGCTCGGCGCGTTTCCCCTCCACGAACACTTGGAGATGCATTGGCCCAGGCAAAGAGTGGCTCAAAGGAATCGCAAAGGAAAGAGAAGCGGTCTCTTGGCAGATCGCCGGACCGGCCAGGAACCCCGCCGTCGCTGATTCACGAACAGCGAATGGGAATCGGCAGATCCGGGGATGGCGGAAATTCCGGACTAAGGAACGCGGTCGATTCACGTTCGAATTTCGAACCGGTTTCAGATCCTGGAAACCTGGTGGGCCTGGGTCCGTCAGCTAGTGTACGAAGGTTTTGGTTGAGCCCATCTATGCCGTATCGGCCTACAGAGGGTTTAGTCAGCCTATTCTCTCGTACGGGGACGCGAGTTCGCAACCCTAGAGCACACCATCTCAGCGCGAGTTCGTCCTGTGCGTCGTACGTCGCTGCTGCGCGGTTGGCGATGGATCACGAGAACGCGAACCATGGGGGTGCGAGGGGAGGCGTCCCAAACCGCGGCGGCGGCAGGAACTCCGGCCAAGCGAATGCATTCGGTCGAGGGTTTCAACCACCAGTTTTTCATCCTGGCTACGCGGGGGATTACGCGGGGAGTGGCCGCGGACGCTACACTAGCGGCTCGGATCACGGCCGTGTTCCTGGCGCGTATGGAGGACGCCACGGTGGTCGCGGCGGCTACGCAGCCGGCGTGAATCGCGGTGGTCACACGGGATATGGAGGACGTGGTGGTAGATCGACTCACGTGCCATCTACGCCTACTGGGTCGGCATTGGCACCATCAGCGCCGACTGCTGTACCACCAGCGCCGACTGCTGAGCAGGCAGCCCAGGCGGCGGCTCTGTTGCAGCAAGCTTTGGCCACCATGGCTGGTGCTAATGCGGCGGTTCCGAGTCAGCCTGATTCCAGTGTGGCAACAGGGTGTACAGAGCCGGCGACTAAAGGTGCGGTCTACGCTGATAGACCAGAAACATCAATTCAAGGGGCTAACAAAGAAGGTGGCAAAGTTCCTTATTGTTATCGCTGTCTCACTAAGGGTCATAAAATGGAGGTGTGCAAGGAAAAGTTTTACTGTGAGATATGTGATTGCAAGGATCATTCGATGGAACGGTGCCCAATTTACCGCTCTGTCCAGCCTGAAAAGAATAAAGCAGCACCGTTTGCCAAGGTGTGCGGATATGCAGTGGAAGGGTTAGGGTTTTACTACATAAACCCACCTGACAGTGTCAAGAGCATGGCGGAATCGAAGACGGCAATCATCCGGGTATCAGGAGGTATCCTCTCTAAATCAAATGTTACTGCTGAATTGGAGAGGTTATTCCCTGGGGGATGGCATTGGAACGTGGAGGACATGGGTTCTAACACCTTTAGAACAGTGTTCCCTTCTAGAGCCGAATTAATGAGGATGGTTGAATGGGGTCTCTTGCATACGAAGTCACATGGAATTACCTTGAGGTTCGAGGAGGGTTCTGGTGGAGATGAAATAAAATTTGTGATGCCAAAGGTGTGGGTACAGTTTTCTGGCTTGCCTGAGGATTTGAGGGAGTTTACTACTATCTGGGCTGTGGGCTTTATGTTGGGGGTCTCCAAATCCGTGGATATGAAATTCACCAGGAAGTACGGCAGGTGTCGCCTACAGGTGCTAGTTCTAGAGCCCAATATTATTCCTCAGTTTGTGGATGTTGTTATCGGTGATTATTTATATGAGCTGCAATTCCGGGTAGAGGAAAATATTGATGGCAATAATCCCGAGCCAATGGACATGGATATTGGTTTTGAGGATGGAGAGGGACAGCAGGAAAAGGAGTCATCAAAGAAGAATGTTAATCAAAATAATGTCAATAAGAGCAGCGAGACAAAAAAAGATGAACCGCCAAGTGTCAATAAGGGGTCAGCTTCGGCTCCTACACCTAAAGGGCGCCAAGTTACCTCTGATGCTATGGAGGTAGCAGCTCAGCAAGAGCTAATGCATAGCCCGATCGTGGCTGCCTCGGTTTCAGTGGCCGGACAGGTTTCGCTCGGGACAGGGGCTGCATCGGTCGGCTCTGGAACATGTGCAACGTCGCTGTTGGGCTGGGCATGGGCGCTGACATGGACGGCCCGATGGCTGGCCTCGAGGGTCCAGCTGTTGGCCTGGAGGCGCTGCGGGGAGCCGGACCGGCACTGCATGGTCCTGTACCTGCTGTTGCTGACACAATGGCCGTGGGGGTTATTAGTCCAGCAAAAGTTGCTGCTTCTGTTGCTATAGCAGACGAGGGGGTGGTGCTAGAGTGGAATACAAAGCCTGGCCACGCGTTGGTTTGTGACAGCAAGGAGAGAGCAAGTCCTGAGATGTTGGCGGCAATCCCAGAGGCTATGGGATCCGATCTTCGTCGCAGCAAAAGAAGGGCTTCTACCAGTAATGACTTGATTCTGGAACAGTCAACAAAGCTGAAAGCGGACAGCAATGTTTATCATCCAAATAAAGGTGACACTACAAACCCTTCCTTTTTACGGTTTTCCGATGAATTAATTCATAATAGTTTTAGCGCTATCGGAATTAATTTGGGTGGGGATGTTGCTTCTGTTAGTGATGCTATTCTAGGCATGAAACAGATAGAGAAAAATAGGTTAAAGGACAATATTATTATAGACAAGAAAATTGAAGCCTTGGATCAGGAACAAAAAAACTTGGCCGACGAGGATGAAGTGGATACGTTCATACTTAATCATTTGTGCGGTGACATTATGGATGAGGTTATGGACATTAGTGGTGATAATTGTGATCTTACTGCAATGTCATCTGAAACCAGGAAAAAGAAGACTGCACACAAATCTCCTAAAGTTTTCTAATGAAAGGGGTCTTTTGGAATAGTGACGGGTTTAGGGACCCAAAAAAACATCGTTTTATTTCAGATTTAACTAAAGAACATAGTCTGAGTTTCATTGCCATATCTGAAACAGGAAGGAAAAGTTTTTCGGATACTTTCCTAAAAAACCTGTGTTGTGGTAGGAATTTTTTGTGGCATGCGAAAGAACCTAAAGGTCGGTCTGGTGGGATTTTACTCGGCATTGACCTGGATTTTTATGATATTGGTGCTATAGATGAAGGGGATTACTATGTTAAGTTCCATTTGAGCAACAAAAATGATAGCTTCAAATGGGCTCTTGTAGTGGTCTATGGACCTGCACAAGCTGAGTTCAAAGAGCAGTTTCTAACAGAACTGGTTCACATGTGTAGCCATGTTCACTTACCGGTGTTGATTGGTGGGGACTTTAATCTATTAAGAAATTCTACTGAAAAGAATAATGATAATTATGACCATCGTTGGCCTTTTCTTTTTAATGCTATAATTGATGGTCTTAATCTTAGAGAACTCGAGCTGTCAGGTAGACAATACACATGGGCGAACTCATTGCAAGTACCAACATATGAGAAACTAGATAGGGTCTTAATGTCGACAGAATGGGAACAAAAATTCCCATTATCCAATGTTATGGCTCTTTCTAGGGATATATCGGATCACACGCCATTACTTCTGAATACTGGTGAATCATCAATGGCTGGTACCCAACGTCAATTCAAATTTGAATTAGGTTGGCTGCTTCGTGATGGATTTGCTGAGATGGTAAAGGAGGTATGGGAGAGTGTGGGTCCTGCTCCTACGCCACTGGAAACGTGGCAGGCAAAGATTAGAAGGGTGCATCAACACCTGAGGGGATGGGCAACACACACTAGTGGTGTATTGAAAAAAGAGAAGAAAAGAATTCTAGATAAGTTGGACAGCCTCGACAAGAAGGCTGAGAAAAATCTTTTGTCCCAACAGGAGATTGATTTAAAACAATGTTTGAAGAGTAGAATTGCTGAAATGCTTAGAGAAGAGGAAATAAAATGGTACCAGCGGGCTAAGGTAAAGGAATTATTAGAAGGTGATTCTAATACCAAATATTTTCATCTGGTTGCCAATGGGAAACATAGAAAGTCACGAATTTATCAACTTCAGGATGGGGATCGGACTATTATGGGAGATAAAGAGTTAAAAAAATTCATTACAACATATTACAAAGGTCTCTTCGGCCCACCAGAGAATAACAATTTTATTTTGGATGGGTCTCGAATTGATGATATCCCTCAAGTTAGTAATGTGGAAAACGAGATTCTCATATCCCCATTTACTGAGACAGAGGTGCGTGAGGCAATATTTCAAATGAAACATAATAAAGCTCTAGGGCCTGATGGTTTCCCTGCGGAATTCTATCAGGCCTTCTGGGATACTATTAAAAATGACCTTATGGCCTTATTTACTGAATTTCATAAAGGGGATTTGCCACTATATAGCCTCAATTTTGGTACGATTATCCTATTACCAAAATGCCGAGAGGCCATTAAGATTCAACAGTATAGACCCATCTGCTTGCTGAATGTTAGTTTTAAGATATTTACGAAAGTGGCCACTAATAGGATTTCAGTGGTTGCACAGAAGGTAGTCAGTCCTACGCAAACAGCCTTTCTACCAGGGAGAAATATCATGGAGGTAGTTGTTGTCCTTCATGAGACTATTCATGAACTCCATAGGAAGAAAAAGGATGGGATTATTTTTAAGATTGACTTTGAGAAAGCCTATGATAAGGTTAAATGAAGCTTTGTGCAACAGACTCTGAGAATGGAAGGATTCTCAGAAAGATGGTGTGAGTGGATCGATGCTTTCATCCAAAGAGGACATGTAGGCATCAAAATCAATGACCAGGTGGGACAAAATTTTCAGACCCATAAGGGTCTTAGACAAGGGGATCCTTTATCACCCATTTTGTTTAATATTGTAGCTGATATGCTGGCAATACTCATAAATCGGGCGAAAGATGAGGGACAGGTTCAAGGTCTCATTCCACATCTAGTAGATGGCGGTCTGTCCATCTTACAATATGCGGATGACACCATAATTTTCATGGATCATGACATTGGAAAAGCGACCAATATGAAATTATTGTTATGCGCGTTTGAACAGCTTTCTGGTCTTAAAATCAATTTCCATAAGAGTGAAATTTTCTGCTTTGGTAAAGCCAAGGACATGGAACAACAATATTCTCAATTATTTGGTTGTCAATCCGGTAAATATCCTTTTAGATACCTCGGGATTCCAATGCATTTTCGTAGACTTAGTAACACGGACTGGAAAGTGATTGAGGAGAAATTTGAGAAAAAGTTGAGTAGTTGAAAAGGCAAACATATGTCGGTCGGAGGGCGTCTGATCCTCATTAATTCTGTGTTAACTAGCCTAGCCATGTTCATGTTATCTTTCTTTGAAGTGCCGAGAGGTGTACTTGAGAGATTGGACTACTACCGTTCTAGGTTCTTTTGGCAGTCCGATGAACATAAGAGAAAATATAGACTAGCCAAATGGAGCATCTTGTGTCAGTCAAAGGATATGGGTGGGCTAGGTATTAAGAATTTAGATGTCCAAAATAGATGTTTGTTGAGTAAATGGCTCTTTAAGTTGATTAATGAGGAGGGCATTTGGCAAACATTACTAAAGAACAAGTATTTAAAAAACCAGACTATTGCTCAAGTAGATAGAAAACCTGGAGACTCTCATTTTTGGGCTGGTCTCATGAAGGTTAAAGGGGAATTCCTAAATTTCGGGTCCTTTTGTTTAAATGATGGTAATCAAATAAGATTCTGGGAGGACAGATGGCTAGGACCCTTTATATTGAGAGAGCAATACCCAGGGCTGTTTAATATTGTGCGGAAGAAACACGCTACTGTAGCATCAGTCTTTGATAGAGTACCCCTTAATATCACGTTTAGAAGAACATTAACTGGGCAAATGCTCATTTCATGGCATGATTTAGTGAGGCGTATCTGTCATATTCAGTTAAATGCTTCTTCGGATACTATTAGGTGGAATCTTACTCAATCTGGTTTATTTTCAGTCAGCTCTATGTATAATGCGCTTATGGGCAATGGGCATGTGCAATATGTTAAGCATTTGTGGAAGCTAAGAATGCCCCTAAAAATCAAAATTTTTATGTGGTATCTTAAGAGAGGTGTTGTCCTCACTAAAGACAACCTAGCTCGTAGAAACTGGATAGGCAGTAAACGATGCTGTTTGTGTTCTTATGAGGAAAGTATTCAACATCTTTTTTATGATTGTCATGTAGCCAAATTCCTATGGAGGGCCATCCAGTTATCCTTTAATTTGGTTCCACCTCGTAGTACGAGTCACATGTTTGGTAACTGGCTTACTGGGGTGGGTACTAAAGTTAAGAGGCAACTGTTAGTAGGAGCATCTGCATTATGCTGGGCTATTTGGCTTAGTAGGAATGATGTGGTCTTTGACAAATCTCCAATTCCAACTCACTTGCAGGTTCTATTCCGGTGCACTCATTGGCTCAGGTGTTGGGCAAAGCTGCAACGGCATGAGGAGGACAAGAAGACAATGGTGGACGCTTGTCGAACCTTGGAGGTGTTGGCTATGCGGATCTTTGCCAATTATGGGTGGAGGTTTAGCAATAGGATTGAATCTTAATAATCCTTCCATGAACAATTGGGTTCGTTCCACTGTTGTAGTCCTTATTTCGAGTTGGGTTTTTTCACGTTATAGAGTTTGTGGGTGACTGTAATAATTGGCTGTAGCCTCTCTTGAGGTCAAGGCTGGATGCTTTTATCCATTATCTAAAAAAAATGTATGAAGCTAATGAACCACACGTGTTGCTGGCACAACTTTTAGTGGAAAAGAAATTGTAATGGTAGATTCCCGAACTATGGCACATCTCCAAATACACAAAATTTAATGGTAGATTCCCGAACTATGGCACGAATCAAATACACGAAGTCATCATAGTTCAAAAAATAACAGTGTAGTAATATATTTTTTAAAAAAATAGTCAAAAAAATAACAATGTAGTAATATATATTTTTTAAAATATAGAGAGATGACCCTTGGCGAAAAATATTTTGTAAAATGGCCAAAAAATAGAAAAAAAAACTGCCAAACTGCAGTCTCGAACTCAAGACCAACATCTCTACAACCAAGAGTTTGAACCACAGCGACGGCGGCTAATTGACGATGGCAGGCGTGACGGGCTGGAAAAGGACTCTGTTGGACGGGCCTTATTCGATCTCTATACGCAACATACAATTACAAAATTTGGTTCCCAATGCGAGCATAGTATTCCACGGTTGAAGTGGTTAGACTACAGCTTTTCATCCCTCACGGCCAGGGTTCAAGTCTTCGCGCAAGCAAATTTTTTTTTCGCCTAACATTTGTTCCCTAGATCAACAAAAATAATTTCTATATTTATATGATCAAATGCTGGTCTGAAAAATTTACTAGGACTTTTTTTAGACATTTTACCTTTTTTACACATTTTTTTGTTGCCCTTACTTTGGTTTCCTAGATATTAACTAATTTTTTTATTAGTATGTTCAAAAACTATGAGCAAATATATGCTTGTTCAATCTTTAAAAAAAATGTTAAAGGCATACAACAATAACATAGGTTGCTTGAGCAAATATATTTGCAAGGGAACTTGCTGTAGGACATCAGCATCCCTACTAAAAAAAGTGGCTATGATTACTGTGTCACTTTTACACGTTTTCATTTCGCGTCAAAAAACATCTTTATAGACTATCGACATTTATTTGATATGCTTTACAACGTGTCTAAATGCTATTCACGGTTAAAAGCATGTCAAACTTCGTATCAATTTGAAACGTTTTTGCAATCATGTCAAAAAGCATATTTACAAAATTATAGACATTTGTTTGAAACGTTTTACAACGTGTCTAGATGATAATGACGCTTTGAAAGCGTGTTTAACTTCGCGTCATCTTGAGATGATTTCGATAGCGTGCTAAAAAGTGTCTATACAACACTACTAACGCTGCAAGCGTGTCTAATATCGTCACAATTTGACACGTTCACGAAACCGTGTCAAAAATCGTCTTTACGTGCTGACGTAGATACGCTTCCAGCCTGCGTTTCTAATATAGCGTAGCTACAGGGGGGGTTCTGGTAGTGGGGATCCTTGAACACTTGTTCCTACACTGCCCTTTTGCTAAGGCTTGCTGGCTGATGATCGGCTTACACGCTGTTGCCGATGAGAATCCTTTTACGAATATAGAGCCTTTAAAGTGCAGCTGAACTCCCCTTTTCTTATGGATGTCGTCGTCATCATGTGCTGGTCCATATGGATGCAAAGAAAATTTTTTTCGAGAATGCGCAGGAGAACTGCGCATCATTGCATTAAGAAGATAAATGATAAGTTTATGGTTATAACACGGGCCTAACCGGGAGCACGCACACGGGATCTCATGAATAAAGGTACTATACTAGAACGATTACAACCTGACACAGCGAGTTATGGCCTATGCTAAGTCATGCTATCCGGCCAACCCAAACCGGCCATCTTTTTGGCACCGGCTTGTATCCACAGCTCTCCCTCCTCGCAGATAGCTTCAGCGATTGCCGATGGCTGAGGCGGCGCCGTGCTTTCCCTGAAGACAATGTCGTTGCGCGCCTTCCAAATTTTCCATGAGACGAGCATGAAGGCCGAGTCAAACCCGCTTCTGTTGGTCTCATTTGTGCACTGTTGGCGGATAAGTAACCACCAATCCAGCAACGGGCTCCTAGCTACAGCCGGGATCATCTGCAAGCCTAGGGCGGTGAGGATGTAGTGCCAAACCTGCCTGGTGAAAAGAAATTATTTGATCTTTGAAGGGATCCCTCTGACAATAGCTGCATATCGTGCTTCAGTCGAGAAAGAATTTGCTCTAGTTATCCTAAGAGCAAAACCTCAATTTCGCCCTCTTACCAATGGCTGGAGCTGCATGTGTAATTTTGTTGATTTTCTTCGTTTCTCTCTTTTTGTTTCCTGAACTTGGACTTCTTTTTGGTGCCCTTTTCTTTTATGTATAATATATATTCAGAAGGGGATTTATCTCCTCCTGCTTCCTCAAAAAAAGAAAAAAAGAGAAAACAAGATGGCTGTGGAGGCACCACGCAGAGCACGGCGTCGACGCAAAATTCTGAACTGGTTGTGACTTGTGTTGCTGACTTCTCCTTGTTCTGTTCAGAAATTTAAATTTTCCACTCTGTCCTAAAGTGTTCTTAGACCGCTGTCCTAAAGTGTTCTTTACGTGCAATCTGCAACTCGATGGTTTTTGTTTTTGGGCAAATATACAAGCAGAGACCCTTTGTTGATGGGGGCGTTATCTGAAACTGGCCAGTCCGAGCCATTCAGGCATTCAGCAGTCATATCTCTGTGCTAGACTCACGATGCTGTTAAACTTTTTACTGAGTTCCCCGTCGCATTTACAATTCACGAGCACTTCTGATTCTTCAGCCTGCTGCCCTGCTGCAGTGGTCACAGACAGTCGTCTTGTATGCAGGCATGATCCCTGGACGTTAGGGCAGCAGCAGCGCGCCCTCTGCCGGCCGCGTTCGGCATGGTGACTGTCCCTGCATAGGCGGCGGTCCACCTGCCCTTGCTGTTGCATTACGTCTTTCGTAGCATCGCAGAAAGGACGTAGCATCACTACAGCGCGTCTGGTTCAAGGAACCGTCTCATGCCGGATGAATTGACCCTCGTTGCTTGATGGTTCATCCTAGCTATATACTAGCTAGTCGAAACAGATCAGCCGTCGGTCCGATGACGCGAACCAGACGGCGATGCCATCTTTGGTTCGGCAAACCACACACACTATATACATGATGATGCTTAACTTCAATTTATTTAATTAATCACTATGACCCAATTCCTCTTACATTACAAACACTAGTGGAGATGCACGTGCCCAGGCACGTGTTTTAAAAAAACTTAGCACATGAAAATTTATATTCATAAAAATTAGTAAAGAATAATACACATAATAAGGATATATTTAAAGATAATAAAGCATACTATTTATCATTTAATTATTTTTATTCACTTCAAGTTAAACTTACAACATATATAGCTCATAAATATGTTAGATACAACAAATCATATAGGTCTAAAGTCTAAATCCATGTATTCCTATGTCAAATAATTATCACAAATATTTTCATATGGGACCCACAATAAACCTAAATCTCACGTGCCATCTCAAAAACTATCTTACACCCAAAATTCAATACTCTCTCTTCTATATCAACACACATCCTAGCCCGACCTAGATGTGGTTTCTCTCTCAATCTGTGTGTGTCTCTATTTCTCATAACTCGATCCATGTAGTCTCCCCCTCCCTCCCTCCGTTCTGCCCTCCCTCCCTCCCCCGCCCTCCTTCCCCTCTCTCCCTCCGCCTCCCCGGCTGCCCTCCTCCATTTCGCCTCTCCCTCCTCCCTCCTCCTTCCCCTCCCTCCCTCCGCCTCCCCAGCTGCCCTCCTCCGCTTCGCCCCTCCCACCTCCCCCTCCTTCCCCTCCCTCCCTCCGCCTCCCCGGCTACCCTCCTCCGCTTCGCCCCTCCCTCCTCCCTCCCCCCCGCTTGCCCTCCCTCCTCCCCCCCTCCTTCCCCTCCCTCCCTCCGCCTCCTCCGCTTCGCCCCTCCCTCCTCCCCCTCCCCTCCCCGCTTGCCCTCCCTCCTCCCCCCCCCTTGCCCTCCCTCCCTCCCTCCGCCTCCCCAGCTGCCCTCCTCCGCTTCGCCCTCCCTCCCTTCCTCCCTCCCCCCGCTTGCCCTCCCTCCCTCCCTCCGCCTCCCCGATCTGCCCTCCCTCTCTCCCTCACTCTCTCGTTCATGTCTGATGACTGACTACACATGTCATAGTTAAATTTTTGTTTCTAATGCCAATGATATAAACTTTTTAAAAATAATTATTCCTTGAGATAAAAAAAACTTTTCAAATGCCTAGTGTGTGGGTGGGTCACATTGTCTTAAAAATATAACATCAATACCAGGATATTTGAACTATCCAGCATTCACTTTGAAAGTGGTCGGCTTTCAAGTAATTATGGAAAAACGTATGCATGAAAAGAAATATAGTTTATTATCTGCATCTCTTAAAAAACACATTAATTGCATATATAATCATGTATTTGTCTTTGCAAATAGAAATTGTCAATTTGTTTACAAATGTAAGGGTTTAAATAGTTCTTTCCTTGATATATAGATAGGCTTCACGGAAAACGTCGCCAAAACCGTTCTCCCACATCCCTTTCGTCTTCATATGCACCTGGTGGATGGGCCCAACCTGGATTTTAGTGAGGTGAGGGTGGGATTAAGGTTGTGTAGAAATTGATTTCAAATTTTTTGCTATTTATAGTATAGACCTTTAGTTATCTTCTACAATAACCTCTTAGCACTCATTTAATTCAATCATAATGGAAGGCTTCATGGGATGTATGCCCCAAATTTGCAGAAGCACAAAAATCTGTATTAGGAGTCAATCACTCACCATTCACCTCTGTTTCTGCAGAATACAGCCAGACATCACCATCTAGACTTCAGGCCAAATGTGCCATGTATGAATAAAATCACTCATTGTTCCATGGAGGAATATACAAGTAAAAATTAAACATCTGTTCACACAAACACACGGCATATAAACAAATAAAGTAAAGAATAGTATGTACATTATCGTTAAATGACTTGCTTGGTGTGAGTGTTTGATACCAAACGAAGGCCACCAGAGAAGATGACCAGATGTCAACGCTGCGTGTTGTGTCCATGTCCATGTGACTATCTGCGATGAGTCTCCCTCTCTCTCTCTCTCCCAACAAGTCCAACAGTCCAACCTTATCCCTTCACGCTGTCCGCACTCGTCATCCTCTAGATCCATTCTCTAAAAACCAAGTATAATTTTCAAAATACTTATAGAAGTCTAGTAAGCAATAATTTTATTTTATATTATAACAAATATTCACGTGTGACAAAGGACTTATTTCAAAAAACCAGTAAATAAGAATGTATATTAAGTAACGAACAAGTTAGTACCTAATAGATTAAAATTATTTATTATTTATTAACAAAAGAACCTATCATATTACAAAATTATTATATTTAATAAATTGCATATGTTGTCCGAAATGTAGCAAACAAAAAACATATATTTACAAATCAATAGAACAAATATTCCATATATGCACAAAGAATCCATAAGTTGATTACATACATATCTGTAGAAGTCAACGGGAATCAATATTTTTTATTTGGATCCCTACCACACCAGAAACCTTGATCTCAAAAGGACATATTTGACATTTATTCTTCTATTCATAGTTTGGTTCAACCTTAAATCTGGAAGGAACAATCAAACCTAATCTTGGCATATTACATCTCAGCCAAGCATCTGTTAGGACTTGCTACTTGTCAAATTTACTCCATCCACCAATGATATCTTTCTCCCATTTCCTTTGAAGTGAAGATGCACGTGCCCAGGCACGTGTTTTAAAAAAACTTAGCAAATGAAAATTTAAATTCATAAAAATAAAGTAAATAATAGTACCTATGACAAGAGTATATATATTTAAAAAACAATAAAGCGTATAATTTATCATTACATATATTAGAACTATTCAATAATATAATAGCTTAATCCATACCATAATTCCTCCCTCCCTTCCCCCTCTCTCCCTCCCGTTTATGTCTGAGAACTGACTACACAGGTCACAGTTGAATTTTTGTTTCTCGTGCTAATGATATAAACTTTCTTAAATTTATTATTCCTTGTGACAAAAAAAATTTGCAAATGTCTAGCGTGAGAATAGATCATTTTTTCTTTCCTTGCCTCGGAAGGAAGGGCATTAATCACGCGTGCAGTATTAAGGGCGAGATTTTGGGCAGGGACACCCCAATTATTTTAGCAGTCATTAGCGATGATTACTTGACTTTCCTTGCCTCGGAAGGAAGGGCATTAATCACGCGTGACTTGACTTTCCTTGCCTTGGAAGGAAGGGCATTAATCACGCGTGCAGTATTAAGGGCGAGATTTTGGGCAGGGACACCGCAATTATTTTAGCAGTCATTAGTGATGATTACTTGACTTTTCTTGCCTTGGAAGGAAGGGCATTAATCACGCGTGCAGTATTAAGGGCGAGATTTTGGGTAGGGACACCGCAATTATTTTAGCAGTCATTAGCGATGATTACTGACTTTCGTTGCCTCGGCATCTGGCAGCTCGCGCAGTCAGCAACTCAGGGTGGCACGGAGGCTAGCCATGGAGGAGGTCCCCACCAACGCGCCCCGGCTCAAGCTCACCATCAGCCCGTACTGCCACGACCTCTTCGTGGCCTCACTTTACGTTCCTAGTTGACATGATGCAAATAGGTGGGCCCACCATGTTACTTCCTAATGGGCTCGTTTGTCCTGGCTCTAACTCCTGAAAAAAATAGCTCTAGCTTTTGGGTGAAGCAATTTTTTTCTCTGGCTCCTTTTGTTAAAAAAATGTTTGGCATAATGGCTTCTAATTTTTTTTAGATGAATTGACCTTTTCTCCTTTTGTTAAAAAATATTTGGCATAATGGCTTCTAAATTTTAGATGAATTGACCTTTTCTCCTCGTCTGTTTTTTATCTGTGTAGGTTATTTTTTCTTTATTTTTTCTCAATATTTTCCACCACCAGTTCAATGTGGCAGCGCATCAATTTTTTTTCCTCGGTGACCACTCGTTCTTTTCTAGCTGCATGGCCTAATCCGCCTCTCGCATCCTTATCCACTGCGCTGCTCCCTGTGACGTCATGATCCACTGCGTTGCTTCATCTCCGCGCGCACGCAGTAACCCCACGCGATGCATCGCTGTAGCTGCGCCCAGGCGCTGCCCCGTCGTCCCCGGCGCCGGCACCCATGGCAGCCGAGCATGGTCCCCATAGCTGGGCTGCCATCCACGCCGTCGGAGCTTCACGCCATTGGAAGCAGGGCCTCCATCCCTACCACAAGAGCTCGCAGCATGAGACAGACGCGGTCGCCATGGCGGACTGAACGGGGCTCCACGGGGACCTGCTTGACCCCGTCGTCGTGCGCTTTGCGTGTCGCGTCCCTCGACCTCCTCTGCTTCCACAACGTCTGCGCTTCCTGTCGCGCCGCCGCCGTAGCCTTCGCCGCCCGCTGCGTTCAGCCCCGACCCGACCGCCATGGCTGCTCATCCTCACAGATGTCGAGGCGGACGACGGCGTGCCGCGACCGCGAGGTCCCCGTGGCCACCCTTCCCCACGGCATGATCATTGCCGTGGACGACCACGGCGATATGCACCTTCTCGACCACGCCATTGGCAGGCACAGGCCGCTCCCGCCTGTCACCTAGCTCCCACTCCTCGCCCGAGTCGAGGGCCTCCACGGCACCGCTGCGGCGGCGGCGCCCCGTCGATGCCCTGAACCAGAAGGTCGTGCCGTTCCCACCCCGGGCGGCGGGCGTCAATGCAGCTTCTTAGTGGAGTCCCCGCGGCGAGCTGATGCAGGTGGAGCTGCTCCGCCCTGTGGTGGCTGCGGGAGGGGAAGCGATCGTGGTGCGCGTGCTGGACGAGTGCAGCAGGACATGGGAGGAGACGGGGGACATCGGCGACACCGCGATGCATGTGGACGCGATGGGCGTCGTGGCCGCGTCCACCGCAGAGTGCCCCGCGCACCACGTCGATCAGGGAAGGAGGAGCTAACATTCTGGAGAGAGATCAGAAGATGGAAGCAGCAAGGTGGAGGCCCGAGGCGAAGCATCTTTTTATAGCCAAGACGGCGGTGTCTTCGCTCGCCCGGAACGAAGGCCATTAATCACGGATGCGAGATTGCGGGCGAGAAGCACGACGGTGTTCCAATTTTTGCCGTGCGTGCCAAGGATCTGCGCCAGGAAATCACAGAGGAGGTAAATGTGTGCGATAATTATGGGCGGGGATAAATGGTGAGCGACAATTATGGACGGAAATAAGTGGTGAGCGATAATTATTGACAGTGATAAATGATGAGCGATAATTATGGGCAAGGATGGGTGTGGGGAAGGGGTGGGTCCGGCGGGTACGGCTAGGAAACGTGGTGAGAAAAAATGGGATGAATCAGCTAGGAAACAACTAAGGAATCGTTCTCCCCCCCCCCCTTTTGGTCTTCGTCCTACCTGCTATGTGGGCCCAAAAAGATGATTTGTGAGGTGAGGGTAGGTTTATTGTTGTGTAGGATTTGACATCAAATCTCTCACTCTTTATAGTATAGACTAGTTTTAGTTTGCCAGCCATGCCCACAGACAGGCTACGACAGCAGATCCACTACTCCTTGACGTTGAGGCACGATCCTTGTAACCCTTGGGGCAGCAGCAGCAGGTCGCGAGACCGCCCGTGGCCGTGTTGGGCAGGGTGAAGTCGTAGCGGCTGAAGCCGCTGGCCTGGCACACGTCCTTGCAGAGGTGGCCGCTCCAGCCGTTGTTGCTGTGGCAGGGCCTCGTCGTGAGCATGTCGGGGTCCATGCCGTTCGGAACAATCCGCGCCGCACCTGCACGAACGGGAAATAAAGCGCAACTTGCAGTTTCAGACACATACAGAATCGTAAAACCGGCCACGCTTGGAAGCGTGGTTCAGGGAGAGATGAGACCGGCGGAGACCTGCGGCGACGACGAGAGCCAGGAGGCAGGCGGCGAGGAACGAGTTCAGAGCAGATGCTGCCATCTTGGTCCGTTGGGTTGGAGTACTCTGCGATGAGCTTATGACTGTGGTTTGTGGAGGGTGCTGAGTGCCCTGAAGGACGCTGCATTTTATAGGCTTGTCCTTGCAATATTTAACACAAGGATATCCACAGCAGCCCTGTCATATTTAACACAAGGATATCCACAGCAGTCCTGTAATATCTAACACAAGGATATCCACAGCAGTCAGGGCCAAGGGAAAAGTGTATCCCTAGGATGGATATCCACAGCAGTCCTGCAATATCCGACATAAGGATTCTCTTTCATGTTTGTTTTTGCTGAATAGTGATGACTGATTTAGTGGTGCTATCTACTCCAAGTGTTGTATTCATTTTAGTCCGTTCATTGGACAAATAAATGATTTCGTTCCATCTTCTGCATTATACCAATCGAGGCAACGAGGAGCGAGTGTAAATAAAAACAATAAGGCCCGGAGATTTTGAACCAAACTGAATGCACATATGACAACTTATTACCAAGTTCTGAAATAAAGTTGGGAAAATGAACCTTTTTTTTGCCAAAACTTTCGGTGGTAATTAATTGCTAGTCTCTGTTTTTTTTTGGGTGGGGGGTGGGGGGAGGTGGGGAGGAGGATCCTTGTTATTTATGTTTTGCCAAAACTTTCAACAAAATTTGTCCATATAAAAAATGAAAGAGAATTAGTGCATGAAGGTAGAGATGACAAACGGTGGGCCATTAGCTGGTTACAGAGAGCGTAGCCTCCGTTTTGTGCTTTCTCACTCCGGTCTTTGTTCCAAAATTAGAGATAAAAAGATAGATGGATCGAGATAGAAAGACAGATATAAAAGCAATACAGACACACAAATAGAAAATTAATAGCAAACCGAGATAGATAGACAGGTAGAAGGATAGATAGATGAATCCTCATGCAACATTTTATCTCAAACTGCCTAGTCTCAGCTACTCCACGGTCAGCAGTCATATCTCTATAGTAACTCACACTCACTATATGATGCCGTTTCACTTTTTATTTACTGAGTTCCCGTCGCATTTACAATTCACAAGCACTTCTGGTCCTTCAACCTGCTGAGAGGCACCAACAGACAGACGCCGACACCAACGCGTTTGGCCGGGTGAGCCCACTGTCCCTCCGTTCCACCGGCATTCTGTTGCAGTACGTCTTTGGCATGGTCTGTCATAGACAAGCATCGCACAAACGAGGAAGTACTCGACCGCATTATTACTGTGAGCGCGTCGGGTTCAAGGAACGGTCTCATGCAGTCATATACTATTGCTGGGATAAGGTATGTACAACGGACGTCTCTTGATCGTCTTTTTACTTTCACGCTGTCAAGCGAAGATGATGTGGACCTCCATTAATGAAAGAAGAGGAGGGCGTCATCACCTCGTGAGAGGATAACCCGGACTGGTGCTCCCAGACTTCGTCGTCCACCCCGCACCGTTGTATCTTCGCTCTCGTCAACAATGGCCAAGTTGATCCCTCGTCCCTCGTTGGTTGGTCAGACAACCCACTCGGACTCATGCTCCCAGACTTCGTCGTCCACCCCACACCGTTGTATCTTCGCTCTCGTCAACGACGGCCAAGTTGATTCCTCATCCCTCGTTGATTGGTCCTAGCTAACTCGATATTCCTTCGATTGAGAGGTCGTGTCTTGTCTCACTGAAATTGACTTGTGGGGCCAGCTTGCGAGGGACTGGTCAATGATGGATCTCAGTCTGATGATGACGCGAACCAAACATGATGTGTATGATGATGCTTAGTACTCTCTGTGGTTTTTATTAGATGTCATATTAGCTTTGTTCTAAGTCAAATCCGTCTAACTTTGATCAAGTTTATAGAAAAATATAACAACATCAACAATATTACATTGAATTCACTATAAAAGATATATTTTGATAGTGCATATATTTGGTACGTAGTATAGATATTGTTATATTTTGCTATAAATTTAGTCAAAGTTATACAAGTTGGACTTAGGACAAACCTAACCTAATATCTAATAAAAACAGAGAGACTAACTTTTAGTCTTTTATTAATTAATTTATTATGACCAGTTCCTTTAGATTACAAGCACACTAGATCGTCAGCCTGCGTTGGAGCCAACAGGCCACGACCACGACGGCAGATCCTCTAGTACTCTACTCCTTGGTTTGGAGGCACGACCCCTGGTAGCCCTTGGGGCAGCAGCAGCAGGTCGCGAGACCGCCCGTGGCCGTGTTGGGCAGGGTGAAGTCGTAGCGGCTGAAGCCGCTGGCCTGGCACACGTCCTTGCGATTTCGTCGCGAGCATGTCGGGGTCCATCCCGTCAGGCATTGTCCGCGCCGCACCTGCACGCGCAAGAACGGGGAGGCAAGGCACAGCAGGTCAGTATCAGATGCACACGAAATCGCAGGACCGGCCACGCCGGGAGAGATGAGACGAGACGACACGAGACCGGTCGAGACCTGCGGCGACGACGAGGGCCCAGAGGCAGGCGGCGACGAACGAGTTCAGAGCAGATGCTGCCATCTCGGTTGGTTGTTGGCTACTCCTGCAATGAGCTTGTGATTTGTGAAGGCTGCTGAAAGATGTGGAGGGCGTTGCGTTTTATAGATAGGCCTGTCTGTGCAATATTTAACACAAAGGATATCCACAGCAATCAGGGCCAAGCGAAAAAAGCGTATCCCTAGGATGGATTCCATATTTCCATATCCTCCATGCAGTGACGAGGGATGCCTGTTTCAGTGGTGCCACTCCATGGTTGGATTCATTTTAGTGTCTTTCTCTTCAATAAATAAATGATTTTTGTTCTCTCTCTCTCTCTATTTTACCAATCGAGGCAACGATGAGCCAGTGAAAAAAAACGGCCCTAAAATTTTGAACCAAACTAAATGGACAGAAATAACATTTTTGTACCTACTACCTAGTTGTAGTAAAAAGTTAGAAAATTGCACCCTTTTTGCCAAAAACTTCCGGTGATAATTAAGTGCTAGGCAGGGGGAGGGGGGGATTCTCTGTTATTCCTTTGTTGCCAAAACTTTTTTTAAAAAATGTCCTTATAAAGAACAAAAGAGAATTATAGTGCATAAAGGTAGAGATGAGAAACGGTGGGCCATTAGCTATTTAGGGCCTGTTTAGTTTGGAAAGAAAGTTTGCGAAAGAAAGTTTTCAATTCTAAATCAAAGATTAGGAGGACTAAACATGATCTAATTATAAAACTAAATACACAGATGGACGGAAAATCGCGAGATGAATCTATTAAGCCTAATTAATCTGTTATTAGAGATTGTTTACTGTAGAACGATATTGTCTAATCATGGCCTAATTAGGCTCATTAGATTCGTCTCGCAAAGTTACCGGGGGTTATGGAATGGGTTTTGTCATTAACACATGTTTAATACTCCATGCATGTAAGATTTCCTTTGATGAATAGTGAAGTTTCAAAGTTTCAAAAGTTTCGTGGTGATCTAAACAGGCCCTTAGTTGGTTACATAGAGGCGTAGTCACTTTTTTGTGCCTTCTCACTCTGGTCTTCCTTCCAAAATTAGAGAGAGATAGATGGAGATAAAAAAAGACAATCATATAGATAGAAGGGCAATACAGATAGATAAATAGAAAAATAGTAGAGATAGATAGATCGAGATAGAAAGATAGATTTTCATGATAAATAGAACAACACAAATATTAGGATAGACAGACGATAAGAAAAACAATAGTGACGACAGATATGTATAAACACAAAAATATACAAACATATAAACATATAGATAGGAACAATAACAATAATAGATGGGTATGCAGACATACACTCATTATCTAAAAATTAAACACTTATTTTTTGATTGCCAACATGCTAAGGTAATCTGGAGGACTGTCCAAGTTGCTACTGGTTTAACCCCACCTAGATCAGTAACCCATATGCTAGGGAATTGGCTTCAAAATTTTGATGATCAAGAGACCATTACTATTCTAACAGGGGCATCGGCTCTATGTTGGGCAATATGGCGTTGTCGAAATGATATTATTTTTGATGACGTTAAACACTCGTCCTTTATGCAGGCTATTTTCAGGGGAACCTACTGGCTACGATTCTGGTCACTCTTGCAGCATGAGGAGAAGACAAAGGAGCTATTCATGAAGACGAGCACTTCTCTGGAGATGGTAGCCTTAGATTTGTTTGCGAGTCATGGACGGAAGCATAATAATAGATTTTGTCATGCTTAAGTTTGTTATTTGGTTCTCCTTTAAATCCAGCAATGAAGCTGGAGTGATGTAATAATCGAAGGCTGTGTACGTTACAACGTAGAGGCCGGAAATTTTCTATTATCTAAAAAAAATGCAGACATACACTCTAATTATATATAGATAATTGTATACAAAGGAGGACAACAGACAGATGGACAGACATACAGATAGATAGAATAACATCATTGATTGCTAGTACCTAGATAGAACAGAACGGTAGAGATTCCCATATCTTGCCCAGAAGAAACATGGTCAATGCTGCTGCTGAATGACGTTATGCGCTCATCTATGTGAACTTGTCCTTGTTCCAGTGTGGGTATGAGCATTTTAGGCCTCGCCTGGCATGAGTCCAATGGGTTTTCGCCTAACCAGACCTTCATGGACAGCACAAACTGAGTGACCTTCATGGACAGCACAAACCGAGTCCGAAAAGGTATCGAGCCGTTCTGAGCCCGCTCATACAATTAGTTTTATTTATTTTCCAACTACAAAAGATAGAAAGCCCGAGCCCGATTCGGCCCCGGTCCACTCCGGTCCAAAAAATGAGACCTAAAAATTGCCAATGAGACCTATAAATTGCTTGTCCAGGCAACGAGATTGGGTACGAATTTTCAGCCTGAAGATTTTGAATTTTTTTTTTTGCGATTTTTCAAAAATAACGGTTGGATGACAGAATTTGCAATTCTGTCATCCAAGCTAACCGCCGGATGAAACAGCGGTTAGAGAAACCGCCAAATAAACCGGCGGTTAGGGTTAACCGCCGGTTTATTCGGCGGTTAAATCTAACCGCCATTTTAACCGGCGGTTCCTGTAACCGCCGGCCTGCGGTTGAAGTAACCGCCGTTCCATTTGGCGGTTACACTTGCCGCCAAATGGAACGGCGGTAAGGGGTTTAATTTTTTTTTATTTTTACATTGAAAAAGCGGTGTAATTTGTATGTGCAAACGTAAATTTTTTAAAATGCTTGCGAATGAAGGAAAATTATAATATCAAACGGAATAATATCACAAACAAGAAAGTACTGAACATGAAAAGTATAATACAACATCCAGTACAATACATAATCACTCGAGCGTAAAAAGTAAAAAACTAAATGCGGCCTCGCTTGACCACCTTAGGCCTGACCCTCCTGGCCGCCTGCTGCGCGGCCCTCGTGTGGTGCGCGGAGTACGTGAGGGGGTCAGGTGGCGGTGCCTGCCGACTCGGGCGCCCTGCATCCGCAGGAGGCGGTGTCACGAACGGTGGCTGCTGCGAGAACTGAGTAGCAGGTACAGGGGCGCTACCTAACTGCGAACCACCAACCTCCTCCTGCGACCCCTGCCCCTGTCGGTACCAGGTCTCAATGTCGGAGGGGATCGTCCACTGGGTGGCCGCGGGGTGCTGCTCCTCGACTGGGTCGTCGGGTGTCCCGCCTGAAGCGTACGCTGCATTATACACAATCACGTTAGTACCGTAAGTAAAAGTATATAGTAATATCGTTTGGTCAATTACGTACCTAAGCCGTGGACGGCCTGCCCTGCCGACGTGGACGTGCCGCCTGTGGTCATCGCTGGTTGCCCTGTCACATAAAACGTTAGTCGAGAACGTAATTACACAATGCTAGGATGTTACGAACAAAATGTGGATACTATGGTGTACCTGTGCTGTAGACAGCTGCTGGCCTCGGCGTGTACGTGGGTATCCCCAAGGGAGCGCTCTGAACCGGGACAGGCGTGCTAAGCGCGGGAGGTACCGTCGACGGACCTGGTCCCATAGGAGTGAAGTGTAGCCGCGAGGAGCTGGACGGCGCGGAGGGTACCGTCGACGGACCTGCTCCCATAGGAGGGAAAGGCGGCTGCGAGGAGCTAGACGGCGCGTGGTACGTACGTCCAGTGGACGCCGAGCTCGAGGACGAGGCGGGGTGGCGTGGAATCGCCGGAGCGTCGTCGTGCCGGCACGAAACCGCCCGCCTGAACTTCGTGAGGAGGTGCAGAATGTGGTCGTACGTCGCCACGTGGTCGGCGGGGGTCATGAAGTCCGCCCTCGCTCGACTAAACGCAGCCGTAGCGTCGATCTCCACGAGCACGTCGTACTGTTCAATTATGTTAATTAAAATGCGTACTGATCGAATGTGTTATAGCAGTAAGGACGTAGTACTTACCCCAATCGCGTAGTTCTGGTCGCGTCGTACCGGGTACGTGCTCGTCACCTGCGCCGGGGGAAAGTGGGCTGGGGCGGAACGCGGAGGACCCGAACGCGGGTCCTAGGCCAGTACCACCGCAGGTACGCTGCGAAGGCCTCGTCGGAGTGCGGGCGGTGCTCGGCGACGACGTGGTTCAACGTCTGCCCAACCGACCACGTACTGCGCCACCGCAGGCTGCCACAGTGTGCCAGCTGTGTGTCCCTCCTCGTCCACCTATTTAAAGATCGACCATGTGAGTTAAGAAATATACAAAACTTGCCGGACGGAAATACGACACACGTACCTGTGGTGGACCGGGTCGACGGAGTGGACGACCGGGAGCGGTGACTCCTGGTAGAGGTGGAACTGCCTCATCACCCTGTGCACCGCGTACTCCTCCACGTGGACGTCGAAGACCAGGGGCTTCGTCGTCATCCAGTAGTCCTGGTCGCGCTGGCACAAGGACGACAGGCCGTGCGGTGCCCGAGCGTGGATCGCGTCAGGCGTGTAGGGGGTCCAACGCACGTCCGCGTCAACGAGCCCGTCGAACTGGCCGACGAAGTCTGCGTACGACCTCCTCGTCTGCTGGCCCGCCCAGCTCGGCTGCACAAGTAATACAAATAATATAGCAAGTCCCAACAACAAAAGGATGTTAAAAATAAAAAATGTTCGAACACATACCTTCCGGAGGCACCACAAAGACCCCATGGTGGGGTAGTCGCGCGGGTCCGTGCCAGGAGCCGGCCCGTCGTACGGCTCGGGGCTCATCGCTGGTCTGCCCACTGGGAACCGCTCGTACGACCACAGCTGCAGCAGCAAGGGACACCCGACGAAGATAGGGTCTCCCTTCTTAATCTTGTGCACGCCCGTGCACAGGCCCCTGTACGTGGCGGCCAAAACCGCAGAGCCCCAGCTGATCTGAGGAATCTGCTCGAGCGGGTGCGTCGCGATGGCCGTCGCGTAAGGGATCAGGAACCTGTGACACGAGTCCCCCTGTGAGCTGCAGAACATCACCCACCCAAAGAGCCAGAGCAGGTACGCCTCCAAGTGACGCTGGACGGTCACTTCGTCAGCGTCTGCCCTCATGTAGTCCGCCTGCAATAAGTGCAATAAGATATATACTCTAATTTAAACTCTAATATAAGAAGATATAAACTCTAATTTAAACTCTAATTTAAGAAGATATAAACACTTTGATATAAAGTCTAATTTAAACTCTAATATAAACTCTAATTGAAACTCTAATATAAACTCTAATTTAAACTCTAATATAAACTCTAATGTAAACTCTAATTTAAACTCTAATTTAAAATATAATTTGAACTCTAATTTAAACTCTAGTTGAAACTCCAATATAAGAAGATATAAACTGAAAATTAAACTCTAATATAAGAAGATATAAACTCTAATATAAACTCTAATTTAAACTCTAATTTAAATTGTAATTTGAACTCTAATTGAAACACTAATTGAAACTCTAATATAAGAAGATATAAACTCAAAATTAAACTCTAATTTAAACTCTAATATAAGAAGATATAAACTCTAATATAAACTCTAATTTAAACTCTAATTTAAGAAGATATAAACACTTTGATATAAAGTCTAATTAAACTCTAATTGAAACTCTAATATAAACTCTAATTTAAACTCTAATTTAAAGTCTAATTTGAACTCTAATTTAAACTCAAACAGAACGGTGTAGGTACTTACGCTGAACTGAAGCAACCACTTCTTGCTGGGGCCGTGCGTGCTGGTGAACTCCTGGTAGCCCTGGCGCGCTCGTTCCGCTGAACGTGCGCGAACCTGTCGAGGAGGTCCCGCCGCCAAGTGGCCGGAGGGTCGGTCGCCCCCATGGCGTCGCCTGCTAGCGGCAGGCCAAGCAGGAAGGCCACGTCCTGCAGAGTGGGCGCCATCTCCCCCACGGTGAGGTGGAAGGTGTGCGTCTCTGGCCGCCACCTGTCGACGAGAGCCGCCAGCAACAAGTAATCGAACGGAAACCGCGTCATGCGGTCCGCTGGCTTCACGTGCGACCGGTCCATGTCGCCCTCCACCAGATGCGCGAGAGGCAGAAGGCCTGCTGCGCGTAACCTGCAACACAAAGTAGTGCTCGCATTAGATAAAAATTTGTAACATATCATAAATGTTGACAATTTGAAGTGACGGCTTACCTCGAAAAAAAGAGGGGGTGTAGCGGCATGTAAGTCATGCCGACACAAGAGCGAAAGCTGCTCCCGACGTCGACCCCCAGCACGGCCGAGTGGTACTAACGGTGCTGCTGGTCGAGTCGCCTGTCGAGCAACTCAGGAGTCACGTACGCTGGGTCCGCCATAGCTGCAGGGAATTTGTGGAAAAAACAGAATAAGATAAACATTGACATAGACAAAACTAATAGTAATAAAATAAATTAAAAACATAACTTGTGTTAAAAACAATAATATTTAAAAAACATTATTCAGAACTTAAATTACATAATATCAGAAGTTACATTACATAACTAATATTACACAACTTATTTTACCGAACTTATATTACAGAACTAACATTAAATAACTAATGCGTGAGAACTTACAATACAGAACTTACATTACCGAACTAATAATTCATAACTTACATTACATAACTAATAATACAATAATTACAACAATGGCAAGGTAGTTCTAAATGAGGCCCTCATGGGTGCCACGGCCACGACCAGCGCCCCTTGATGGAGGATTTGAAACCACATTTGATGACCCGCCGGCACCGCTTGGATCATGATACGACGTCGCAGCGCACTTCTTGTATGTGTGCACAACCTCATTGCACTTAGAGCAGATACGCACATTTGGACCAGCTTCAGATCGATCCATGTTATTCCTAATGCGCTTCTTCTTTCGTCGGCCACGGCCTTGCTTCATTTCTGGATCTGGATCTGGGATATATGTTGCATATTTCCCCGGGTTGTTGGTGAAAGAGCCTAATATCCTAGTTATACACTTCAAAACTCCAGGTAGCCATAATGGTTTGCTTGAAGAAGTAGGGAGAGACGTAAATACGGGGCTGCAGTCCCCCAGCTTCATAGCAGGCAGCAATCACATGGGAGCAAGGCTTGTGCAGCAGCTGAGGCTTCTGGCACGTGCAAATGCAACTATCATTCCTGAGAACACACTCTTGTGTAACCCTTTCCCGTCCGGCCACCGTCCTCCCTTTGTCCTTGCAACGAACCTCGAACCGCCGTTCAGCTGAACCCAGCGGATACGCACGGTGCAATAGAGCCTTCTTCTGCTTCTCATCCATATACTCGGTCATCTTGTAGCCGTACATCAATTGGTTGTTTTCCATGGCAGCCGTAGCCTTTCCATACCGGTCATGAAAATATTTAATTGTGCGGTACATGAAAAACTCGATGATTCCCACTAGGGGGAGACACCTAGCTCCATGGAGCACCCAATTGTAAACCTCGACATAGTTTGTAGTCTTTGTACCATGCCGGGCACCTCCTTCATCATAGATCAATGCCCATTTTTCTTTGGGCTCATTCTCAATCCACTGGCTGAAAGTCTTAATTGCACGACCCCTTCTCCTTCTAGTCTGCTCAGTGTCCAACCCCACATCCTCAAGAGACTTGGGCTCGTCTGCTTCATTGGTCACGGGTTTCTTTGCCAGCTCTTCTGATTGTTTCTTCGTAAGGTCATCTAGTTTCTTCCAGATTTGGTTGAACTTCCTCTGTTGATTCTGGCTGCATAAGCGCTTGAACAGCTTCATTAGTGCCTTGTTCTTGAACTGGCTATGAAAATTTGCCTCCATGTGACGGATGCACCACCTGCTCACGACGTCGGGCCATCGTGGTAATGTCTGCCGCTCGGTGCTGACATTCTTCATTTCTTCAATTGCCTGCAGAATACCTTTGTGCCTATCGTATATGACACACACGTTTGGCACATCCCCCACAACCATACTCTTCAGCCTCTCCAGAAACCAATACCAGCTGTCTCCGCTCTCTTTCTCCACAAAAGCAAAGGCCAAAGGCACTAATTGATTGTTACCGTCGCCGGCAATGACGGTGAGGATTGTGCCTTTGTACCTTCCAGTCAAGAAGGTCCCGTCAATGCAAATGACTGGCCTACAGTGTCTGAAAGCCTTAATGCACGGCCCCAATGCCAGGAATGCCCGCTGCAGCACTTGCTTCCCTGGCCTTAAGACAGAGGGAAAGTCTTAAGGTCATAGAAGCTCCCTTCATTTCGTTGGCATATGGCGTGCAGCAAAGCATGAAGGTTGTCATATGATGCTTCATAAGTCCCCCACTTCATCTCGAATACCTTCTATCTCGCTCTATATACCTTGCCGTAACTAATTTTGTACTTGAATTTCTCCTCGATGGCACATATTATAGACTTGGGCTCATAGCTTGGATTATCAATGATCTGTGCATACATCAAGTTTGCCACAAAACCAGATGTGAGGTTCCGGTGGTCTGTGTCCAGCTGCTCAAGCACACATGTGTGATCCTCGATTCTGCTCACCTCCCTGTAAGTATTCCACTTCCCACAGAATGCTTGAACCCTAAAAAGACACCCTTCTGTGACGCAGCATATGTCATAGACTTATTTGCTGCTCTTAACAACCCTGAACTCCCTTTGCAAACACAAAGTGGACCACTGTTTGATTGCATCCTTCATTTCTTCTGCAGTCTTGTAGCACGAACCGAGGCAAACTTCGTTGCACCTGTACTCCCAGGGGACTTGTTGGCCTTCATTTATCGTAAGCTGTGAGAAGTCATAGTTCACCCAGTTCCTTGGCACCTGCACCTCCTCGGCGTCGTCATCATTCGACCAGTCCTCCTCAAAGTACTGCTCATGCTCTGTGCCCTCCCTCTCTGCCTCCAAAACCATCTCAGAAAAATTTTCTGCTTCATCAAGCTCCCCCGATGGTTCAGGGGGTGCGTTGTCTCTTTGTCCGGCTGCCGCTTCTTCCACTTGTTCACCTTCCTCCCCAGTAGCATCTTCAAGGTTTTCCCCTCCAGCATCAACTTCTTCGTGCACTTCACTGCTGGACCCAGCCTTGTGGAAGGCTCGCACAAGCAACACCAGCGGCATACCATGCTGCGTACATAGTGTCACATATGACCTCCAGTTCTGGGTTCCTTGAAGCGCAACAAGTTCCCAATATGTAGTTGCACTTCTGTTCATCACTGCCATCACTGACAGGTCATGCTGGGCTTCATCAAGTCCAAATGAATGATAAAGCCACTTTGTTATTGAAACCCAATTTCTCTCTGCTGCTCTAGCTACTTTTCTGGTGGTACAACTAAATTCTGACAGGTCTACCCCTTCAGGACCATATCTAACTTCCCCTGATCCATAGAACAATTGGAACCATAATGGTTCAGACATGCCTAAAACCAAACCAGGACAATAGGAAGAATTAATAAGATTTTCTACTCATAAAAAACTTATGCATAATACACTCGTATATCAATAAAACTCTACTGTAAACTCTACTATAAACTCTAATATAAAATCTAATATAAACTATAATATAAAGTCATTACACTAATATAAAGTTTAATATAAACTCTAATATAAAGTCATTACTCTAATACAAAGTCTAATATAAACTATAATATAAAGTCATTACCCTAATATAAAGTTTAATATAAACTCTAATATAAAGTCATTACTCTAATACAAAGTCTAATATAAAGGCATTACTCTAATATAAAGTCATTACTCTAATATAAACTCTAATATAATGTCATTATTCTAATATAAACTCTAATTTAAATTATTATATAAATTCTAATATGCATAAAACTCTAACAGAAACTCTAATATAAAAAGATATAAACTGTAATGTATACTCTAAAATGCATAATTATAGTATATATAAAATTGTGGGGTAAACTCTAATATGTCCATCTAATATAAAAAGATATATTAATAAATATCAAATATCACTAAAAGTAATGACTCTAACTATCTCTAATGTCACTAAATATAAGGTAACTCAAACTAATGTCACTAAATCTAATATCAGTAACTCTCTAATAGTTATTTCAGTAACTAAGTCTAATATCAGTAACTCAAAAATAATACTACGATTTCATACTGTGTAAACTAAATACTAAAATAATTACAAAGTCATAAATCTACCAAATTGAAGTTACAACTACGAGATCGGATTTTACCTCAAACCGAAGCGCAGATCCGACAGGGCTTCGCCGCTGATTCTTCCTCTCCCTAACCCTCCTCTCTAACCCTAGTTTCAGTGCCGGTCCTGAGAATTTAGGGGCCCGGGGCGAAACTAAAAATGAGGCCCTTTTCAATTGGGTACACTACTAAAATTAATAACAACAGAAATAATGATAATGATAATATTACAATGCATACTTTAGATGTATCCAAACATATTCATTTCAACCAATATATAAGTATTCCTCAAAATTTTCAAAATTATCAAGATTATCCTCGGTAAAAACTAGTTGTTCATCAACAGTAGCATGTTCTATGGGAGATGAATTAAATAACGGCTCATAATCTCTTACATTGGTATTATCCGTGTTAATGCCAACATTTTCTTCGAGTGTAGGGTCCTCATCTCCCAGATTAACATTAGGTTCTTCCTCTTCCACCACGGCAACTATGGCCAACTCATTTGGATATTCTATATTTTGATTGTCTCTTGATTGGCTGACTCCTTGCTCTTGCTGATTGATGTGCGCATGCGCTAAAAATTAAAAAAACATGACATGGAGTCAGACATGCATCCGTGCATGAAAAGCAGTATCAATTGGCCATGGGCCATTGGAGACTGATCGGGGACACAGAAAGAGATTAAGATAATTCAGACCTACCATGAACTGCCACGGACTGGTATAGTAGTAGAGACGGACGCAGGCAGGAGGCGCTCGGGCCTCAGGGTCTCGGTGTCTCGGAGGTCGGACGTCCATCACTTCCCGCGGCGGCGCAGCCGTGCGTGAATCGTCGCTGGCGAGCGGCTGTCCACCACGGCTTCACCAACGATCGCGAATTGCCGATCCGCCCAGCCCGCCGAGACGGGGAAGCCTGGCGTGACAGGGGAGAAAAGATTGGAAGGTGGACCGATTGCCTCCCCAGATTCTACGTCCGTCAATTCACCTTCGTTGGCCTCGACGTAGTCGATATGGGAGTAAATATGCATAATATACCTGTGTACGTAGTATCGGGGAGGGGCCCCTTCGAATCGGGGGCCCGGGGCGACCGCCCC
>CM014278.1:1561305-1583321 GCA_004135705.1 Alloteropsis semialata
TTTGCCAATTATGGGTGGAGGTTTAGCAATAGGATTGAATCTTAATAATCCTTCCATGAACAATTGGGTTCGTTTCACTGTTGTAGTCCTTATTTCGAGTTAGGTTTTTTCACATTATAGAGTTTGTGAGTGACTGTAATAATTGGCTGTAGCCTCTCTTGAGGTCAAGGCTGGATGCTTTTATCCATTATCTAAAAAAAATCAAGGAGGAGGCACGGCTGCAGTGGATCTTGGCCGGGAAAAGCACCTGGCGTCGGTTACCACTCCACAAGATTCAGATGCTGCTGCAACAAGTAGCGCGTTGAAAACATTCATTTCAATGACAAGAACTTTTCTTTTTTAAAAAAGAAACTTCATTTCTTTGGTCCGGGGCTCCGCGCTACTTTCTTTGGGCCGAATTGCTCGCCAACGCGACCAAAAGAAATGACCAATAGGCCCAACAAAGCCCGCCAAACGGCCCAAGAAACGACGCCCGTCACGTGAAATGGGGGGAAGTCCACTGCTCTCCTTTAGCGCTTTGCTTTCCATCGAGAAGTGAAAACGCAACGCACGCAAAGGCGGAGGCGGAGAGGGGCAGGGGCAGGGGCAGCACCGTCCACCTCCACCATTTCTTCCTCTTCCTCCTCGCCTCCACCCCTTCCCTCCTTCCATCTCCTCCCACCCGGGCCACCTCTCGCCCCTCCCTCCCGCGCCCGATCGATCGGCCCATCCATCGATCGAGCACGGGGCACAAGCTTCCAATCCGGACCGGTTTCCCTCCCGTTCGATTCCATCGGGTTGGCTGATTGCTGGTCTGGGTGGGCGCCATGGCCGCGACGGAGGCCCCCGCGGATAAGAACGCCGTCTTCCGCAAGCTCCGGGCCAAATCGGACAACAAGGTAGGGTAATATTGTCTGGGGTGATTGATTGGGTTCTGGATTCCAGATTGATCGCGCGCTCTCTCGCTCTGTGTGAGTGCCGTCTGTGTCTCTGTGTGTGTGATTTTTCTCCCTTTCTCTCTCTCTCTCTCTCTCTCTCTCTCTCTCTCTCTCTGTTCAATTTCCGGTTCTGACGGTGGTGCACGCACGCAGATGTGCTTCGATTGCAACGCCAAGAACCCAACATGGGCGTCCGTCACCTACGGCGTCTTCCTCTGCATCGACTGCTCGGCGGTGCACCGCAGCCTCGGCGTCCACGTCTCCTTCGTCAGGTCACTTCAATCCCCTCGCCCTGCTTGTTTGCTCACACCTGTCCACATACATGAGCGCGTGGCCATCGCTCAGTGCATAATACTGATATGCTACAGTGGGTGACTGATCGATCACGTGTGCATTTGTACAACTGCACATATTTTTTGGATATATAGAGATAAGATTATATGAATACAAAATCTGAATTTTGTTCTGCCTGATGAACTTTTTTTATAAAAAAAATGTCTGTTTCAATTTCTAGTGTTCTGCTTTGCCTGCCACACACGTGTTTGGATTTTCTGTAATCTGTAGCCCCAAACTCTTGTTGCAGTATGGTGTCCCATATGCAGATCAATACACAGTTTGTGCTGTGCATGAGGCAAAGGTCTCAATTTTTGTGTTAGTTGTTTATTCAGTAATTATTGCACTGTAATTAGAACTGCTTGATGGAGGGTACATTTGTAAAGTTCCTGTATCATAATCCTGACTACGTAACTATCACGGACTTAACATTGTTAACATCTGACTTTGAGTAGATACAATTAACATGAGCTCTAGTCCAAGTTGACTTAAGTTTCTCTGAATGCAATTCTTTGTTATATAGGTCGTACATCTTAGCACATGACTTGTTTTTTTTTTCCTTCTGGTCCTTTTCGAAACATTATTTTCTGTATCATTGCTACTTTATCGAATTGCGATCGAACGACTGAATCAATACTGAACAAATTTCTGTGATTGCAGGTCAACAAATTTGGATTCGTGGACTCCAGAGCAGTTAAAAATGATGGTTTATGGAGGAAACAACCGTGCACAAGCTTTCTTTAAGCAGCATGGTTGGACAGATGGTGGAAAAATCGAAGCAAAGTATACTTCAAGAGCTGCTGACTTGTACCGGCAGTTGCTTGCTAAAGAGGTTTCTAAAAGCTCCACAGAAGATGGCAACAATAGCTGGCCATCTTCCCCAGTTTCAGCTCCGCAATCCTCAAATCAAATTGCTACGTTTCCAGATCTCAAGCTGGCAGAGGCATCAAAAGAAAATGCAAGTGAAAAGACTGAGCCTGAGATTGCTCGTTCACCTAGAGCTCCAACTCATTCTTTCAAGAAGCCAATTGGTGCGAAGAAGCCTGGAAACAAGACTGGTGGTCTAGGGGCGCGGAAGCTAACATCAAAGGTATGCTTCATGCAGTGTGCAATACTGCAATGTAGTGTGAACTTTATTATCTTTATTCTTGAGAGCTCATTGCGCTATTTTGGTCCTGATTCTCTTCTTCATATGACATCAAGTCATGTCATCTGTTTTCCTATGTTTTGTCAAAGGAGTGAGAAAAGGGAAGAGTAGCTATATAACTTACTCGGTTTAATCGTTTCCCCCAAATTTCAAAAGACATTATCTCTTTTAACTTGTCTGTTTATGTAATGTGGGGTTTCCTGTCCAAAAATTTCTGTTTTTGCTGTAGCCAAATGAAAGCCTCTATGAGCAGAAGCCTGAGGAACCAGCTCCCGTCTTGCCATCGGTGACTGAGAGTACTACAACTAGGAGCAAATCGTACACTTCACGATTTGAATATGTAGAAAATGCACCAGCTGCCAGGACTGGGAGCATTTCAGAAGATAACAAGATGAGCGGACATGTTGCACCCCCAAAGTCTTCAAACTTCTTTGCTGAATTTGGGATGGAAAGTGGATATCAGAAAAAATCCACATCCAGTTCATCCAAAGTGCAGGTAACTGTTGTTTTATTCATACCAACATGGTGAAACATGAATATGCGAATTCTGTTATGTTTTGGTGGTCCCCGGTTATTGTCTTAATTTTGAGTAAGTATATCCTCAGGGAAGTATTTGAAGATTGATAAACACAGCTAGTTCTAGTTCTTTTGGTAGTGTACTAGTGTTCACTCCCACAGGTCATCAAACTCTGGTGAGTTGCTATGGAATAGGTAGTTTGTTACTAAGAACACTGACATGTCAATGTCAAATCCTTATCTGTGAGTAACAAGATAGCCATAGTATGAAAGGTTTAATTCATGTAGGGGTGTTACAATAGTCATTCATATAGAATCTCCAGGTTGTTGGTCACTTTATGTTAATTTGGGCAAGGTTACTCTGCACATTACTTTTGTTGATAGACAATTTGTTACTAATGCATTTAAACATGTACCTAAGCCTAAAATATTTCAGCTCGACGCCTCGTTCTAGTCATGCCTTTAAAAATATCAACTCAAGTTCTGATAGTTCATATATGCATAACAAATCATGTGTCAACATTCTTGAAATGAGGGGCCTTGTTACATACATACGTTATGCTTTTGTTGTTGAGTTCCAACTTCCAAGTGCCTTCTTTCCACTTTGAGATGATTCTCAAGTAGTCTGAAATAATTGGTTCCAATGATGTCCAGGTTGAGGAAAGTAGTGAAGCAAGACAGAAATTCTCGAATGCGAAATCAATTTCATCCTCTCAGTTTTTCGGTGACCAGGCCAGCTTTGGAAAGGATGCTCAAGTTTCTCTCCAAAAGTTTTCTGTGAGTACTGTTGCCTTGCTATCCCATTTTGAAATCACCATATTGGTTGGTGGCTGGTACTGCGTTGAATCTTACACTCCCCCGACTGTACCTCTTTGCAGAGTTCCTCTTCCATATCAAGTGCTGACCTATTTGGCCATCCAGCGAACAATTCCAGTGTGGATCTTAGTGCTTCAGATTTGATCAACAGAATCTCATTCCAGGTAAAACCACTCGGGTTGCAAATGGTAATTTTTGGTTACTTAGCGGACCTGGGGTTAACGCTTTTCGTGTTGTCATCGCAGGCCACTCAGGACCTGTCATCTCTGAAGAACATGGCGGGGGAAACGGGGAAGAAGTTGACATCTATGGCGTCCAACATCATCACTGATCTTCAGGATCGGATCCTTTGAGCTTAACTTATAGGGGAGTCTCCTTTACGTTGCATCAGTGGCTGGCTTCACCCGTCAACCGGGTGGCAAACTGGCCAGCCCGGCAGATCTCTGTCTAGGTGTTTGTAGGCGTCTGAAAACTTCATGTGGAACTTAGAAAGGAAAGAAAGGAACCTTATGGCAAATGCTGTACTGGTTAAAGAAAGTCATGTATGCCTCTGGAGCTGTAACAGAAATGTTTTTGCCGTTGGTTTTGTTTCTGTTTCAGAAGGAACCCAACAGAACCTAAATATATATAATATTATACTAACTTTGCTTTGTAATGACAATTGCATTGCTTCCAAGTGTTTGGTGGCAATTGCAGTTTATCCTTGCGCCATTTGCGTGCTGTTTAGCTGATGTTGTGGCTGTGTGGCACATACAAAAAAACAGCATTTGCAAATCAAACACAAGGGAAAGCAATTCATGATTCATGCTGGCTGGCTCTGTACGGAGGAGCGATTCGAAGTACTCCGCTGGTAGTCAAAATATAAAACAGACGGGGCGGCCACAGGGACGAGCGATTCGAAGCACAAGGCTAACATGTTTGATATACTGAGCGCGACACAGACCTCTCTGCTAGTGTGTAATCAAGTGCCCAGAAGACGTTCCAGTTTCGAATGCGTGTGGTCACCACTATTGGTTCCTATGTATCTTCTATAGAGGAGTATATAACTGCTCCGGTGACGCGCTGTTCTGCCTGCCTATACGTGTTGCCTAGAAGAGGGGGGATGCGGGCAGCTCCCGAGCCCCTGTTAGTTGCCATCGTCACTCTTCTTCCATTTTCCTCCAGCAGCCGCCCAAGCTCTCCGCCTACACAGATCGAAGTACCTTGCTACAGCTAGGTGCTTCCTCCTTCGCTTCCATGAAGCTTTCAATTCGCCGCCACCATCTGCATCTGCAGAAGAGGGCCTCTTCCGCTTCTCAGTCGTCCCTTCCTCCCAGCCAACTGCAAAACACAGAAGAAAAACGATGTTTCAAAAAAGAAATAGTTTCTGTCCAGAAAAGCAAACAAGGTCAATGCAAGTTGACCATAAAAACTCAAGAAGTGTTTCTGAAAATAAAGACACTCCTCCCAACTGTGTAAAACAAAACATTAACATATATCGTATATTTGCATATAAAGCAGTAAAGCACACAGATGAGTAAGTTCATGGTAAATTGATAGTAGCAGTTCTGTTTTGCTCAAGGCTTCAAGAGAGAATCGAGAACAACTAGGGCACACATGCAGCAGTGAGTGATTGAATTTAAAAAAAACAATGGGATGACTCCATGTGAATGGAGCTAACTCACTAGAGCTGTTTGCACTTGCCCTTGCTAGCGCCGTCCTTGCTGTCCCTGAACTCATGGTTGGATTTGGACTCTACTGTTTCGTTCTGTGAGGTGCACATCCCCATAGATGGTGCTCCAGAACAACCCCCAGTTTCGTCTTCTAACAAAACAAAAAAGAAAAGACCAGTAAGTCTTAACATAACTTTTTTTCCTAGAAAGTAACAACCAGCCTAGTACTGTGGACACTGTGTTAGCAAAAGTATCAAAGCATTTATGTTGACAGTGGAATGTGATCATACACTTACCTTGCAAGGAGAAATTAGGGCGATGGCAGCTGTCATATTTATGTGATGATTGGAGTAAGCCACAGATGTTATCACTCTTTGGTGGTGAATCTCCCTGTGTGACTGCGGGATCAACTTCTGAAGATCCATGTGTGCTTGGGTTCGTTTCCTTCATATCCAGTGATCCCCTAGAACTGACATCTTCCTTCTTCCATGGCTCCAAAAACCCGTCAGAATGGCCATTCTCATGGCCTGACCCTACTAGGCAGCTCAGTTCTTGTGTACCTCCTGACATTCCACCCAAACAGCAACCTTCTTCCAGCTTATCTGCTGCATCCGAGATATTGCCATTTCCATTCTGTTGTATGTCATGCGAGAAGTCCAGCAAACTAGGCCCATTTCCATTCTCCTCTGCTGGCCCAACCAAGCAGTAAACTGAATTATCTAGCCCACGAGAAGACGTCGACTCCTCTTCTTTGTAGTTGACAAGAGCAATTTCACGGTTACCTTGTTCTTCCAAGCTTACTGAGCCATCCAGTGGAAATCCATCTTCTTTCTCAAGTAAGGTTGAGAACCAAGGGGATGAACCTTGCTTCACATAGAAAAGGAGATATGCTGCAGTGTCCAAAATGCTAGCCTCAGAAAATCTGCGTATCTGCACAGCTGAAAGATCAGAACCATGCAACTAAACAACAGCTCAGAGAAGAAAACAATCTGTTAGTAACAGAAGATAGATTCTCTTGCCTTATCATCATTGAATTCATACCAATCATCTACAGATGACCGGATATAACAAACATAGTGACCCCTGCCATATGGACCATGGTGTACTACAACTCCATATAGATCATACTTTTGCGGCGTCTGCAACAACACAGTAGTACATGAGCCAAATGGCTGGGGACTAAAATCAGATTACAAGAAACTGGAACTCACATTGTCCGAGGAGCTCATGAAGGACTTTATATCCAGCTCTATTGGGTACTTGACTTTGTCCCAAATCTTGCCCCCAGAATTAGTGAACCTCTTCAGATGGATTACAAGAACTTCAGGCGCCTGCTCTACCTTTAAGTGCTTTTCCATGTTCACACGAGACTTGCATCCATCACACATGAAGTCTTCAATCAATTCAACTTTTGTAAAAGATTGCAATGCATCCATCAGACTCTCCACCATGGTAATTTCCAAGCTAAGATCAAGAAAAGGCTCGAATTTATCTGAGCAACGCTTGCACTCTGGGCAATGCAGCTGAGTAAAAAGCAAAAAAGGGGAAATATGTAACAGCAAGGCATTGGACAACATCAGGATCAATATGTGGCAAATCAAAGTTACAAGTCTACCTGGCTTTTTAGGCGGCCTCCAAATATTTGTTTTGTGATGCCAACTTCTTCTTCATTCGAAGAGGGTTCCTCTAATGAGGACCTGGGAGCGAAAGAGGTCTCATCCAATTTTTCAAGCAAGTCGCAGAGGAACTCCTGCGCATCTTGCTGCACCCCTCTCTCAAAATTTGACGAAATTGCTACAGATAACACGTGAAGAACTATGTTCAGATAAAACTATCATTACACTGTTAAAGTGCTATTGAGTCATGCATTTCAAGTAGTTCCAGACGTCTCAAGTTTCTAATAACAAGAGTACCAGTTCTGCTGCACATAATGCCACAGCTACTTGAATATGTACATACTTCAGGCAAAGCAATCAGTAATGCAAAATGAAAGTAGGGAAGGAAGTATACGAGAAAGCAAGATTGAAAGTTTAGCAGAATAAACATACATTTCAGGTGATTCACAAAACTCTCAGGGTACAATGCACTTCCAGATCGCCTGATAGATTCATCAGCATGCAGTTTTAGGGAGCAGAAACAGCAAAATCCAATAGAAGCACCTACAGAATCACAATTAAAATCACAAAACAGGCAAGAATGGAGAGAACATGATGCAGAACAATGTCATACTGATTGAACTAGATTCCTTACGAGGACATGGATCTGGGTGATCAGCTTTACGAAGCCTCAACACAAGAGGAACAGTATGAACCATACATTGGAGGATGCAATTAAGAAAACATGTCCACAAACAAGGATTGTATAGCCCAGCACCCTGTGCAAGCAGCAGAAATCAGTACAGAAACTTGAATTGATTTCAAGAGGCATAACGGCATTACATTTAATAGCAGCATAAGTCTCGCTTACCACACTGTATCTTTCCTTCCCACGATCTGGTTCTGGAGAGGACCAACGACTCACACATCCAGTATCAGCAGAAGTCTAGGATGAAAGACAAAAGTGAAAATGTCAACATCTGACATTCAAAAAGGAAAGAAACAACTAGGCTATCAAAGGATCACAAAATAAACAATGGAATTTGCTGTGCCTATCAAACTAATCCGATCATGACTTCAAAAGCACAAAAAAGAATCAAGCATGAAAGTGCAACACAAGTCCAGGTTACCACATTGTATCTCTTCTTTCCATGGTCTGGTTCAGGAGAGGACCAACAACCCCAAGGCTCAGTGTCATGAGAAGCCTAGGGCAGAAGACAGAAGTAAAGACATGGAAATCAAACAATCCAAAGGGTGAAGAACAGCTTGGATATCAAAGTATCACAAAATATAAACAATGAAACTTGAATTGTTTAATCTAAAGTTGGAATGATGCGAATAGACATGAAGGAAATACAAATAGAAACTAAACTGTATCCTGAGATGCTAAAACAATGACTTTGTACAGATGTGAATAGATATGAAGGAATTCACCAATAGAAACTAAATTGTATCCTGAGATGCTAAAATAATGACTTTGTACAGTAGTTGTATATACAAAAGGAGCATAGAGGATTTACCACGGGATTGCAAGAATTCTGGAGAACAGAGATATATGGATTGTCACAAGGCCAACGGTATCTTCTCTCTCTTCTAAAAAGATTTCGAAAATAGGGGTCACGCCAGCGATATATTGGATCATACATTATTGGATCATATATTGGATCATAATGGCAACCACCATCACTGTGATCACTATCGTCATTGGAGTCCCTTGTAGGGGAATCATCAGAAAGGTCACCAATGTTCTGTACAACAAATGGAAAAGAATATATGACTTTACATATGGTATTGGCTTGTGCATACGTCCATGCAGATGCAGGTGTGTGTACCCTTGCCCTAGAAAGTTAAGGACAAGTATGCACTGTGGAGTTCGATCTTATCATTAGAAGAAAGAAGTCCATTACTTCAAGGATGGTCCTTCCATATGTAACCGTGGAAGACTATGCTTAGGCAAATCCCTCTTTCAAGCATGGTCATTGTAAGTGAAATAATATATTAGTGCAAGCGACAAAAGCATCTGTTGCGTAGCAAAAAGCAATCATGCAGTTTAGCTCAAACGGAATATGACTACATGTAACAATATGACAGGACTGACACGACAAAAGTCCAGTTGGCAAGTAAATCAAGCAAATAATGAAATTCTGATAAAAAGAATTAAAATAGTACAAACAAAGCAGTATATTTTTGAAGCAAAACCGTAAAGATACCAAGGATGATGCATCAAGTCTGACCGTGAAAGTTGTTCCAAAAAAAAAGACTGACCGTGAAAGCACCTGGCATAAATAGGAGCGGAGACAAGTGCAGGGTTGTGGACCAAAGTATTGCTATCATTAGGCAGCACAAGTACACTACTGTACTGCAAGGTATCAAGGTGCGAGTGTTTGGCCAATGCACAATTATGATGCAACTCAGGCTGTGTTCAGATGGGGGGACAAATTTTTTGCACCCTACTTTGACCACTAATTAGGGGTATTAAATAAAGTCAGATTACAAAACTACTTCCACAACCCCTTGGCAAATTCGCGAGACGAATCTAATGAGGCCTTTGACCGCATGATTTGAGGATGATTACTATTACTGTAGCCAATCATGGATTAATTAGGCTCGTTAGATTCGTCACGCAAAGTTGCACTCATCTCTAAAAAGGTTTTGTAAATAGACTTCATTTAGTACTTCATGCATGCAAGATTCCTTGGGACAATTTTTTGTCCCAAGGCATCCGAACACGGCCTCAAGAAAAAAACATTGAGAATTGCCGTTACCAGCTCCTAATGAAAACTAGAATCTGGTAGAGTTATAAACTATAAACCTGAATATTCCAAAAAACCAGAAAAAACATTGGAATGTTTTATATTTACGCACCGAAATGTTACTAGATGATGGTGGGCAGTTGTGTACTGAAACCATACTGGAACTCATAGGAGAAATATCCTGACTATGTTTGTTGTCAACACAGCCCAACTGAGGACCAAAATATAGGGGTTAAAGAAGATGACATGCTTGAGAAGGTAAAAGTGGTTCATTATTTAGAAAGAACGTGTGTAATATTTTGAGAAATAAGTTACGCTGAATGACTCACCATAGGTTCTTGCTGTTCATCCGAAGAACATGGTTCTGTTGGTACTTCTTTCTCCCTTTCCTCGCTGTTGTTGTCAGAAACAACCTAGGTAACGAAGAAAAGGAAACAAAAAAAAATACAAAGGTAAATAGATAATAAGTTCACAGAGGATTCAGGCGTAGATGGTTGTTGTTGTGATATTTAGAAGGAATAACATATGATAATCTGTTGTACCATGGCTGGCTGCTCCTCCACCAGTAAATGCACCAAATGCTGAACAGTCTCCTCGGACTGCTTCTGAATGAAAATGTTCACAAAAATCAGAGATAAACTAGGGGGCAGAACTTAATATACCACAGAAATAAGTTGAAAAAGTTAATGTAGGATAGTATCCGCTATCACTTGAAGGTAACACCAACGGACAATGGTTAGTTTCAATTTCCTTCATATCAGTGGCCTAAGCATTGAGGAACCAAATAATCAGGCAAATGCTGAATGTAAGTAATTATCATATCTAATTACTAAAGAAATAAGCATAATTTCCCAATGTGATGGCATATAAAAATGGATCATTTGCTCTTATAAAAGCTCCATAATCCATATCACAAACAATTTCATAGATGAAACATAAACTTTGTTGGTAAATAAAATCATGTTCTGTTCAAAAATACAACCATCATTCATGATAATGTTCATCAACACAGAACACAGTTATGTCACAAACAAACATAGCAAGGAATGAAAAAAAGAACTTTAATCAAGTTCGGCAACAACTCACTGAACTTCTAGATCCTAAGGAAACTAAAGTGTTTCTGCAAGCAACATAAAACTGGACACGGCCAATCTACACAACAAAATGGCAAATCTGAGAAATTCATTCACAAGTTGACCATTAGCCACCCATATGCATAAGAGTTAGAAATTGCTGAGTACAATTTACCATGTCACAGGGCTTCTGGTCAGCAGTAAGAGAAGGGGGCTGAACCTCAATGCTTTCAATAACCTGCAAGGAGTACCGGACCAGTCAATTAATCAAATTTAGCAATGATCCAACAGAATTAGCGACACGAGGGTGTAATTTTATCACACATCCAACCCTGTGGGTAATAGAGTTATACCTTGTGGATTTCACTTGGCAAAGGCTCTTCTCCACCATCCGTCACAGATTGAATCTAGAAGAAACACAACCTCGTGAAGGTGAGATCAATGAATTGTACTGCAAGATATGGTGACACAACAAGAAACCAAGATACATTGCTGCAAATAGTTAAAGCCAGTACAATGCGGTGCACAGTTAGCGACTCTAACAAAGTTCGGATGCTAGGATCAAAGCAAACCACCAAAAAAGAGTATGAACTAATTATAACATGGACCATTTTAACTTAGAAGAGCTGAACAAAAAACGAACACTGAATGAGAGATCACTGTCGCTCCTGACGATCTACGAAAATCCAGAGGGGAACTAGTAGTACAAAAAATAAAACCAATCACGCTTGACGCGTAGCTACCGCAGCAAGGCAACGAGAATCTCTAGAAGATTCCGAAAACAATCCAGGTCCATCTCCTAGCAACAACACATCCTCGATTAAACGCTAGTGATATATAGTGATCCTAGAGGAAGGGCGCAGGACAACCAAACCTATACGGAGCAACGGTGAACTAGCAAGGCGGGCACTAAACACACACAGCGAATTAGCCCGAAACCCCAGCGATCGCACTGAGAATCAAAGGGGTTGTGGGAGCAAAGCGCGGGGGCGGGGGCTCACTACCTTTTGCTCCGGCGGCGGCGGAGGAGGAACGACCGGCATCGGTGCGGCGGCGTCCTCCGCGTCGTCCGCGGCCGCGGGCGGCGGTGTGCCGACGGCCTCCACGGAGTCAGCGGCAATCGGCGGCGGCGTGCCGAGGGTCTCCACGGAGTCCGCGGCAATCGGCGGCGGCTCGACGAAGGCTTCCGCGACAATCGGCTGCGGCTCGACGACGGCTTCCGCGGCATTCGGCAGCGGCTGGACGACGGCTTCCGCGGCAATCGGCGCCGGCTCGAAGACGGCTTCCGCGGTAATCGGCGCCGGCTCCACGACGGCGTCCGCGGCAATCGGCGGCGGCTCGACCGGCATTTGTGCGATGAGGGCCCCGGCGGCGTCCGCGGCGGCCATCGGTGGGGTTTTGGGCTTGCGAGCGCGAGGGTTTAGACGATGGGGAGGAGGGGATTGGGGCGGTGGTGAACCATTGGGTCCAGCTCAACCCCGTCGCGGGATTCGGACGCACGGCACGGGAGGGGCGGAGGAAAGGGAGGCGAGGCGGCGGGGGCCGGGGGGCGTGCTGGCTTATATACTCTGGGAGGGATGTGGTACGAGCCGCCGCCCGGCGCGGCACCCACCCGGCCGGTGGATGGGTCGGGTCCGGTCGCGGGGGCGTACGTCGCCTCGCCGGCTGGGCCGCGCCGGGTGGTTGGCTACTGGATTTTGCTTGGTGTGTTTTTCCGTTGGATTTGGGTCCTGTGTCACATGGAACCGTTCAGTTCATACGTTCTGCGTACATTTATTTTTTTTGCAAAATCTGCATAGATTTATCTAGAAATGTCAATATTTTTTATTATTTATTTTTATCGTCTATATTTGTTATTTGTTTACCTCTAGATTCTCACAGATAAGTTTATAGTGTATGGGGTTTTCCAAGAAGAAACATATACAAACGTGGAGGTATGTACATGCACCCATATTCACATTATGAATGCACGCGTGATTAATGTTTAGTTGTGTATGATTGTAGTATCTGTTGTTGTCCGTTCGTGCAACTAGATAGAGTCATTAGTTTCCTTCATTTGCATTTTTACTATGAGTTTCAAAAATTATTATAAGTACAAAATTTCTCAAAGTAACAAGTTCGCATTGGGCTTCCTCATGCACTTAAAGCTTAGATTATATTACAGAAAAATATATATATGAGTTAACATAAATTGATCCTTGTGGTGACCTCATATGGTAAATACCTCTACTCTTTAGAGAAACCCATGGATTCTTTAGAGCAACGAGGCCACATTGTGCATCTCTTGTTTATACTACCATTGGAAGGCATATATCAATTTCATGAGAACGTGCAAAGCCTCGTGCGACTCGATGCCATAGCAATTGCATCCTTGTGGTGACCTCATATAGTTGCTGTTTGGCATGGACACCGTCCTAAATCTGTCGTAAGAGCTGCTGCTTTGCTCAAACCACGTCCAATGCATAGCGAAGGATTTGACCATATAACTCGTGTTAGATCTTTCATCTTTGACGAGTTCTGCCTCGTCGACGCTCGGCAGGCACGCAGCACGGCCTAGTGGCTACTGTTGCGCGGCCTGCGAGAACGCCGCAGCCCGCAGCACCAGCACGGGCGGGGGAACGGAGTCGGAGCACCGCGGCGCGGGCGCAGCAGCTTATGGCTGCCACGTGTCGCTCGTCCACCGGCCTGGGCTCTGGCCTCCTTCCGCACCGCGCAAGCAACCTCTACTGGAATTTTTTTTATTTTTTAATCCTTTTTAAACTGAAATTTTAAAAAAAAACCCCACCCAAACTGTATTTTCAAGAAATAACCTTTTGATCGCGCCACAAGCCGTGGCGCGACTGAAGAGGCAGTCGCGCCAGAGCATGTGGCGCGACTGGGCTGCCACGTCGGCCGTCCCGGCCGCGGGCGGCCAGCTCGGCTGCTGATGTGGCCAGACCAGTCGCGCCACATGCCTTGGCGCGACTGCGTCGCGCCAAAGGCCGTGGCGCGACTCGCCTGTATACAGCCGGCAGCCCGAGCCCTTTCTTCTCCCTCCTCCCTTTCTTTCTCCTCCCACCCGAGCTCAGGCTCTCCCATGGCGCCCCCTCCGAACTCCCCCCTCTAAATCCCCTGTTTCTTCGACGGATTCGAAGGGGAAACGGTTGGAAAACATTCCGGGAAGGTAACTCGTCCACTTTATCCGTGTAGATTTGTGCCATTTGCTTATTTTTCTTGACATTTGAAACCCTAGGATAACCTAGGGTTTAGGTTGGATTAGGTAATGTAGTACGAAAGGGGTAAGATTAGTTGAGCGTTATCGGGTAATTGATTTATGATAACGCTTTTGTATCGTGTAGATTGTGTTTCATGAAACGATTTCGATGAGATTTTAGTGGGTAGATATTGTTGTTAATTTTTTCAAGAAATGAGAATTATGATCTAATGTAGATCATTTGTAGAATGGTCTTTTTACATGGGGTTGTGGTAAGTAGTGTATTGACATTTGGTTATAGTTGGTCTTTTAGTAGTGTTTGTATAAGTCCATGAATGGTAATAGAAATGTGCCCATTAAATGTGTGTAGATGGATCGCTTAGTTCGTTATTTCTCCGGCGGTTCCGTTAATGAGAATGGAGAGTTTGAGAGGATGAAGCATGAAGTCACAAGATTTGATAGCCCTCCTTCATTTGATGAAGTTTTTGTTCGAGCTAAGTCAATTTTTCAAGTTGATCCAGAACAGAGTGAAATAATCCTACATGGTAGATTTGATGCCGGTGACAAAAGGGCTCATTATGTGCTTATGAGAATTTCATGTGATGAGGATTGGTTTTTTTACAAGGAGTTGGTGAAAGGGTCCCAAGTTAGTTGTGCTGAATTGGTAGTTGAAGTTCGTGAGAGGGTGTGTGTAGAAAGTAATTATAAGGTTGGTGAGAATGAGGACGATGAAGAATATGATACTGACATGGTAAATGAGCCAGATTCAGATGATGATTGTCTAGTGAACAATCACTTAGACAAGGGGAGTTTTGATGTTGAGGAGAAAGATGATGATGATATCTCCGTGGGATCAGAAGAAGAGGAAGAAGAAGAAGAAGAAATGAGAGAAGCGTTAACACAAGAAAAAGTGTTTGAGCCAACACCAATGAATGAAGCCCCTTTTGATGAGCCAACACCAGTTAATGAAGCACCTTTTGTTGAGCCAACGCATGGTGTACAACACCAGTTGAACCGAGCTATGTGGTGCATCGACGCTCGTTTGTTCAACCATCTCCTATGGTTGAACCGTCATCTAGTATGGCTACAATTTTCGGTGCAAGATTGGCTCCTTTCACTATGGAGGAGTTGAGACAACTTAGAGCAGTTCATGTGGGTGTTTCAGAGGTTCCTCTCTTCCATGCACCCCTAAGAAGGCATATTGTGATTCCGGCTTGCGTCTTAATTCTCTAGAGCCTGACAGTCGTCAAGAGTTGATACAGAGAGGGATGACATTTGACAGCATGGAAGAGTTGAAATTCTTTTTGAGGGACTACTCGGTGCGCCACCATCGACCATACGATGTGGTGCACTCTGACTCTAAGTTACGGTACACAGTAAAATGCCAACTCCAATGTGGTTGGAAGGTATGGGCCCGTCCAATGACTGATGAAAGGCAGAAGTGGAGGATAACTAAAGTGCACCAGCCTCACACATGTGGTACGTCTCGACCAATCCACGAGCACTCTCAGTGTACGGCACGATATATCGGAGGCCGGATTGCTTCATTGGTGTATGCTGACCCTGACGTTTCGGTGTCCGCGCTCGTTGAAGCAATTGTTGGATTCACTAATTATCGGGTGAAGTATGGCAAGGCATGGAGGGCTAAACAACACGCCATGGCCATGCTGTGGGGTGATTGGATTGACGCCTATAGTAGGGTTCCGCGGATTCTACATGCTATTGCTCATTACAATCCGGGGATGAAGTGGTGCACAAGGACCACGGGTGCAGTGGAGTTGCACAATGGGGTAACGAAGGAAGTAATGCAGCGTGTTTATTGGTGCTTTCCACAATGTGCAGAGGCATTCAAACATTGCAAGCCGGTGATTAGTGTTGATGGCACTTTTTTGACCGGGAAGTATAGGGGGACTTTGTTGATTGCGACGGGAGTGGACGGGGAGGATCGGTTGTTACCGCTCGCTTTTTCTTTGGTGGAGAGCGAGAACAATGAAAGTTGGTCTTGGTTCCTTCATTTGGTGCGTAGGGATGTGGTGGGACCAGACCGAAAGATTTGTATAATTTCTGATAGGCACCAAGGCATTCTAAACGCTGTAGAAGAGCACATTGATGGTTACCAACCGATCGTGCACCGTTGGTGCATGCGTCACTTTGCTGCAAACATATGGCATAGGCACAAAAACAAGAATGTAATAAAACAATTGAAGTTGGTATGTGCATCGAAGGCAGAGAGAACTTTTGGCATACGGCTTGCGAAACTTAAGAAAATGATGAATCAAGAAGCGACAGAGTGGCTTGACAGTCAAATGGAAAACATGCATAAGTGGTGCAATGCCTTTGACGAAGGTGGTTGGAGGTTTGGTGTCTGCAACACTAATATCTCTGAAGTCCTAAACAAGGTACTTAAAGGAATTCGCGGCATGCCAGTGTCGGCAATTGTTGAGTACACCTTCTACAAGGTCAATTCATACTTTGTTAAAAGGTGGCAGAAAGCGAAAAGTCAAATTGATGCGAGGCCAAACCAGAATTTGTGGGGCAAAGGTGCGGCAAAACTGCTAAGCACGGAAGAGGACAAGGCGAATACCATGGCAGCAGAGTTGTTTGACCCTAACTCCTATGTGTACTCCGTTAGGACCGCAAACGCTCTAACGGTGGGGGGTGAGAGTACAGGTGGTCGTATATACAAGGTTGACCTCACACATGTGACTTGTACTTGTTGCGTGCCGCAGTTGTTGCATGTGCCTTGCTCCCATATGATTGCTTCGTGCCGTGTTAGAGGGGTGGATCATCGGGCCGCTTTATATATCTCTCAGTTTTACCTAAAGGCTACCGTGTTAAAGACCTGGACACCCCGGTTTGAGCCTTTACTTGACCCTTCTGCTTGGCCATTGTACAACGGTCCTGAGTATATACGGATAGTACCACAAAGAAGGACAAGGTTGGGAGAAGGAAGAAAAAGCGTCTCCGTAACGAGATGGATGCATCTAATGGTTATGGAGATGATATGTACGGTTACGGGGACTTCAACCAAGACAAGTCCACAATACTTTGTGGTATATGCCACAAACCAGGACACCGCATGGAACGGCACAAAGAGGGCCCAAAAAATTTGCATCCTACCAAAAGAAATAGACCTCCTAACCAAAGAAGACAACAAACCAGGACTATTAGTAGTGGAATGGAGCAGTGAATGACTTAGGATTAGAAATAGAAGTATCTTTGCACCAATGTAAGTTTGTGAGACAGTGTTACATTGCTTGTGCGTTTATTTTGAATGGTTTAAGTTTTTTTTATATAAAGTCATGGGTTGAGACATTGTACAGGAAATCAATGGATGCCCTGTGGCGTGAGAGAAAGTGGAAGGAACGTGGACAGAAGAGTTATCCCGACGTGTCTTGCAAGGATGCGCCTGTTCTTCCCGCTCTCCCGCAACCTCTGTGTGAGTGTGGGAAGCCTGCGAAGGTCACTCAATCGATGCATCCAGATACTGCGGCTCGAGCGTACTACACGTGTTCTGATTACCGTGTAAGATAATGCAATCATAGGCTGTCTTACTTGATTGCCCAAACTCTCATATATTATGAAGATTTGCTAATTTGGTTGTGTTGATGCAGGACTGGGAGCAATGCAACTTTTTCAGTGGATAGATGGCCCTGAGATGGTGGATGAACGCATTCTTCTCTTCAGACCCAATTCCGCGAAGAATTATGACACTTTCCAGCGGTGGCTACCTCCTCCTCCTAACCCAGCACCCATGACAGCTGAGGAGAAGAAAGAAGCCATTGCCAGACGTATGTCAAATCCACCATTATGCAATTGCGGTGATCCAGCTGAGATTAGTCGGCAGATGCCCAACTGTCCTTGGCCTCGCACCTTCGGGTGTCCCAACCGTACAGCCGTAAGTGTAATCTAGTTTTCATCCATCTGCATTGCTTAATTTGTTGTGGTTGCTAATTTCATGTTTTACACAAAAGCAGAATAGGTATCCGGTTTGTTCATTTTCGGAATATGACTACGGTCCCAAATCTTATTGGCCTGAGCAGAAAGGGATTAGGAGGAAAAAGGGGGAAAAGCGGAACATTGACCCTGCCCCAGATAGGAAGTGTGCTTGTGGTGTAGTAGCTAATCATGGTTTACTGCCCTCGGAGCTTGGAATAGGATACTATTGCGGGCATATGGTTGGCGATGATTTGGTGAGTTCATTAGCGTGACTTGAAATCAATATCCGCTTATATAAGGTTGATATGTTTATGTTGAAGGATACGAAATGTATGTTTTGTTGTTTGCAGAGTACTCGAAAGTGTGACTATGAGGCCCATTATTTTGAGCGGCAAGTACAGGATGAGATTGCAAGGAGAAAGAAACCGGGACTCCATCCAGAGGTGCTGAGGACCTTTCTCAAGTTCCATAAGGAAAAGCAAAGGAAGGATGCGCGACAGATGGGTTTGTGGCCTCGACCAAATGGAAAGAAGAAGAACAAGCCTGTGTGGCTGAACAATTCTAGGAGGAGGTCAGATGCTGATATTCTTGAAAGTCTGACGCCGCCGACTAGAGAGGCAGAGAACATGAAGAGGCAGAGGGCAGAAGAGGCACAGCTGGAGGCTATGAGGGCTCTAGTGTCAGATTTGCCCAACCCAAAGGCAAGGCAAGGCAAAGGAGACTCCAAGGCAAAGGAGAGGTCGTCATTTGCTCGGATGATGAGGACGAGGAGGATTGGGGCGACGACGAGGTGTTCCCTGGGTGTGAGTCGGATTAGGCCTGATGCTGGAAGTGTATGAATTCCCATGTCTTTGTCATGTACTATGTTTATGTCCTTTTTCCTTTTGTTGGACTCTGTATGTGTTGTTTCAAACTTGGCAGACTTTGAACTTTGTCTGTGTCATGTTTAAACCAATCTTGTGTTCTCTTCTATGTTACTTGATTTTCGTGGGTAAAAGTTTTACATGAAGTGGCTAAAAAGGATGAAGGATTCATTTCTATAGAGTTCTAGGGCGTGTGAGTAGATGATTGTTGAAATGGTGCATTGCTTCATGCACTAATGCAGGTTGGAAAGTGGTTCGGCATGCACTAGATGCGGGAGTCGCGCCTCGATCCATGGCGCGACTTATGCTTTAGTCGCACCTTGATCCATGTTCATTTAGTTCCTATTGAACCTTTGGACGTGAGACAAGACTTGGTTTAGCAAAATTCAAATCAAAATCCACTTAGAAAATGCAAATCCGCAATGACAGCAAGTTGCGGTGCTCTCTGGTTTGGTCACCGCAATTGTCGGTGACCTCATGACTTAGTCCCCTATGTGTTAGACTGATAGAATGTTGCGGTGGTTACTCTCTGCCCTCACCGCAACAGTCGGTGCCCTAGGGACTTAACCAAATATGCTACTGGAATGACAGACTGTTGCGGTGGGCTCTCAACTTTACATCACCGCAACATTCGGTGGTGGTTTTGTCTGCTTGCAATGACCGAGTCACCGGATGTTGCGGTGCTTCATTCATATCACCACCGCAACAGTCGGCGGTCAGTCGCGCCTCGCTTCATGGCGCGACTGATGCGATAGTCGCGCCAACAAGGCGGCCGACTCAGGACCCAGCTAGGCCATTTAGGACCAAATGAGTCGCGCCACGTACCATGGCGCGACTTATGCTTTAGTCGCGCCTCGCTTCATGGCGCGACTGATGCGGTAGTCGCGCCAATAAGGTGGTCTACTCAGGACCCAGGTAGGGCATTTAGGACCAAATGAGTCGCGCCACGTACCATGGCGCGACTGATGCGGTAGTCGCGCCTCGATCCATGGCGCGACTGATGCTGGAGGCCCATGTGCTGACGGGATGGGCCGGAGTTGGTAACGGCGTTAGTGCGCTCCGCCGCTGTCGTCCTCTTCCCCAATTGCTCCCGATCCCCCCTCCGCCGCCGCCTCCATCGACGTGCCAGCCGCGCCCGCCCGCTGTCCGGAGCCGCCGGGGGCCGCCCAGCCTCTCCCCGCCCGGCGCCCGCGTCCATGTCTTTCGCGGCCATCGAGCTCCTCGCCGTGGGGGCCGACGCGTCGGCACGGGGCCGCTGCCCACGCCCCCGCGCTGCGCCAGATTCGGGGGCGCCGCTGCTCTGAACCAGCAACGCCGCCGCCCGACGCCGAGCAAATCAATATCACGCTCACGCGGGAGTGGATCCACCACAGCACGGCGTCGGCCGGGATCCGGCGGTTGGGGAGCAGCTTCTCCAGCACCATAGACTCGCCCAACACTCAAAGCCAAGGCGTGCCCTTGCTGCGGGCCCGCGATAGGGACCCTTCAAGCACGGGCGGTCGGCCGCGCTTGAGGCAGACGAATCTCTGCCTCGAGAACGCATCGAAGGAAGGGACATCGAAGGAAGGGAAAGGTGCTACAGCAGCGAGAGGTCAGTCGCCGTCGCATCTGCCGCCCACTGCTTTTCTCGCGTGTGTCCTTACCTTCAGCGTGCAGGTCGCCTCCCCGATTCGAATGACGCCGCGGACACCATAAAGCCCGAGCCCTCCGGTGCTGCCATGCCAACCAAAGGCAAGCGCAAGAGAGCTCAGCAGGACATCGCCTCCCCCTCGACTCGTCCGCGGCTGCCATCAACTTCTCCCGTAGGCAAGAAGGTGGCCGGCGCCCTGGACTCCAGTCAAGACTCCTGCGACTCGCTCGATTCGGACGCGTCGTCCGCTCCTTCTTCAGAAGCCGAGGTGGACCTGGTTGCCGTACGCCTGTACGAGATTGTCGTGGATTCCCAGGAATCCGTGCGGCAGCTCGTCCGGCGCCTCACTCCAGCGGCAATAGCTCGCTCTCTTGATTGGGACCTCCTTCGCTGCAATCGACTTACCAAGGTAATTCCTCTCTTCTTCTCCGTTTCTTTCACCCAACAGATGGTCGGTTGACGCTGCGTTACAGATGGCTGCTCGCAAGCATGGGCACTGGAGCGACGACGAGGTCCACGCTTTCCTACAGAGCTGCGTTGAGGAAATCGCAGCACGTACCATTACCGGAACCTGCCCCTCCAACGAAGGATACAACAACTTGATCAGGAAGATGGTTGAGCGGACCGGCAAGGAGAGCGACAGGGCACAGCTGAAGAACCTTTGGGAGCAATGTCGCCGGAAGTACTCCAACTGGACTTGGTTGCAAGGCACAGCTACTGGACTTGGCCGAGATCCGCAAACCGGCGCCATCCTCGCGGATGATGACTGGTGGCAGCAACGAGAACAGGTATGCATTTTCTACAACACATGCAAGCCATTTCTTTGCTGTTACATGTTCATGGCTAGAGATAATCTTTGTTACAGCATTGCTAGTGACTTTTGATGATCTGAAACGTTTCTTTTTACTCCAATGCAAGGCTGATACCACTTAGAAGGGATCTTTATCTTATGATGGGAAATGTTGGATTTGGGTTAGAAACTGTACTATAATGCAATGCTGTTTTTCCTTGCAATATCGCTTGGCATGCTCTACGTGCTTTGGAAGTAACACAAAAAACATATATTTCAAGCACACTGTAAATATCATCCTTGTCTATACAGAATGATAGAACTTGTAACTAGATATAGCTTATATGTGGTGTCTTATGTACTGTTGGATTACTTAATTAGTTAGCACTATACAACATACTACTATGCTATTTGTATATTCACCTGGAAAGTAGATGGAAATGTGTTATTTTGGTGCTTCAGTCATCTCTGAATATGTACTGCAGTAGTGGACTTGTATGGCTTAAGCATAAATATTTCAGTCTATGATCCTTTTCATGATATAGCCTGCAATATTTCAGTCCTCTGAACATTTCATTCAGCAATGTTACTATGTTAACATATAAAATGTTGCTAGCTAGGCCAATATATAATATGTCAGTCAACAATGTGGCCACTGATTGTTTCATGCATTTCCTTTTTTTCTCTCTAGAAAAGAAGCTAGTCCTTTCTTGCTGTGCAGATAGTTGAAAAACATTTACTGCTGTCCTTTTTTCATGATATTTATGTGTGCATTTCCAACTGTTGAGAGCAAAGTTGT
>CM014278.1:1583473-1598396 GCA_004135705.1 Alloteropsis semialata
ATGCCAGATTTTGTGAGTGAAAACTGGAACTGCAGTTGTTGCTTAACTCTGGTCTATGTCGGTTATCTGATTGCTACACATAGTTCAGTGAGTTAGTTCAGGCCCCAGCTTGGTTCTCTGATTCTTTTGGTTCTGTGATAGTTTGGCATCTCACTCGATGATTACTGCAACTGATTCTGATTCTGATCACTGATTACTGCACTGAATGCCTGAATGCCTTCAGCCTGATTCTGATCAGTGATTACTGCACTCAACTGAACGCTTTTCATTAGATGAATGCTTGATTAGGAAACTGATCAGCCTGATTCTGTCACTCTTTTGGTTCTGTGATAGTTCAGGCCCCAGCTTGGTTCTGCCACTCTTTTGATTAGCTGCTTTGATTAGGAAACTGCTTGATTAGGACCTGCTTTGATTAGAAAACTGCATGAATGCATGATTAGGACCTGCTCTGAGTAGGAAACTGCTTGATTAGGACCTGCTTTTCTTGTGATTGCTTGATTAGGATCTGCTTAGATTACGAAACTGCATGAATGCACGTCAGTATGACATATTCAGCTTGCAATAACGTGTCCAGTGATCTACTGCACCTGTGCTGTGTTGATTAGAGAAGAATGTTCGCTATTTCTACTGATCTACGGCACTTATCATTTTCTAACACATGCTATTTCCTTGTTGCTGCAGATGAGGAAGAATGTTCGCTGCTTCAAGAAGAAACCCCTGAAGTTTCCTGAGTTGCACTATGCAGTGTTCCATGGCCGCACTGTGGTTGGGGACCACTCAATAGTCCCTGGAGCTGTGGCCGCTCCTGAGGCGCAGGTTCAACAGCAGCAGCAGCCAATCAACGTCTACGAGCTGCAAGATGTCATGCAGCAGCAGCAGCAGCAGCAGCCACCTTCAAGTGGCACTGACTGCTGGTGGTGCTGCTGCTGAAGAAGGAGGGGCGGACACTGGCACTGACTGCTGACCAGAGGAGGCTGGGGGGTCGTCAAGATCTGCTGCTGCTGTACCGGACCCGCCAGCCTCGGCGTCGTGAGCGCCTCGGTACGGAGGTGAATCTGGGAGCACGTACTCCGAGTTAGAGCTGTCCTCCTCTGAAAGGTCAGAGCTGTCGAGTATCTGCTCGAGTCCAGCTGCGTGCTCTGCCTCTCGGAGGGTCTGGTCCTCTGCGGCGTGCTGGGCTCGCTGCTCTGGAGTAGCTGCCTGAACAATCATAGCAATCGGCCTCTGTCCTCTGCGTCTGTCATCAGGCTTAGCAGCCTTGTAGAGCGGATAGGTCATGGCCTTCTCCTCTAGCTTAGCTAGGTTCTCCTCTCGAGGACCCGCTAAGCGTGCCATAATATAAGTCAGTATGTGTGCATATGGCAAAGTGCGCCCGACCTTCATCCCATCTGATATAACATCTTGTATCTCGGCCATCAGAAAATCAATCATGTCAAACTGCCGCTGCCCAATAATATGACACAGGAGCCACTGCTGCAGAGCTGTGAGGGTCTCTCGGTTCCCTGACCTGGGGTGCAAAGAACGACGAAGAGCCTCCAATATAACATAAGCTAGCGGCGTCAAATCCATCGGATGGCGAGGTGAAGCTGGCCCAAACGGCTGTCTGAAGCACGGTGCCATCAACTCTGCTGACGGTGGCACTACCCCACTGGACAGAGGTCGTCGAGGTGGAATCGCGTTGGGGTAGCACTTCTCATGGAGCTTGTCGGCATAGAGTGGGAGATCTAGAAGTCCATGTAAATCCTGACGCCTCAAAGTGTACTTGAGCCCTCTATACATGAATGTCATCGACGAACGGTCCAAGGGCATCCACACGGTGGCGTAGAAGACACGCACCCACTCTCTGACGAAATGAGCGGGCAACGTGAAGAGCTCGAGCAAGCCTGGCATATAGGAGAAGTAGGCCTGAAGCTCACTAGGCTCACGTGGCACTGCTCTGGCAATCCTGGGTATGTCCATCTGTCTGTGGAATCTGTACAGTGTGATACGAGCCAGGTTCATCGCATTGTAGAATGTCTGCTGCAGCGGAGTCCAGAACAAGCCTTGGATAGGTCGGCGAGCAGGGAACCACCTGGTCTCGTTCTCGATCCTGAGCCTCCACACCAGGCGAGAGGTGGCTTTGGAGACCTCCTCAACAGTAGGCACCCGGTCAACATCGGAATCTGAGCTGTCTAACTTCTCCGGAGACTGGGCCCGCTTCCTTCTACTGCCAGAAGGAGCGGACTGGCGTGTGCGCTGCTGAGCGGGCGGTGGAGAGGTCACCTGCACTCGAGTACGACCGGAGCGTCTGAGGGCAGGGGCAGGTGGACCCTCTGGAGCAACCGGTGACCCTGACTGGTCACGGATACTGAACTGGGCTGAACGGCCTCCAGCCTCAATGCGCTCCTGTGCCCGGACAACTGCTATGGTGGTCTCCCAATCATCTGGACCACCCTTCTTCGCCTTCTTCTTCGGCGGCTTTGGGGGTGCCTTTGCCTTGCCCTTGTCAGAGGGCGTAGAACGGCGAGGCGGTGAGTCCCCATTGCCTCGACGACCTGGAGTCTTGGTTCTGGCCATCACTAAGCTGACAGGAAATCCACTGCCTCAGAAAAAGCTGACACGGACCTTTGTTGAGGCTTGGCCTCAACGTCCAAACAAAGTACCTGAGGCTTGGCCTCAAGCAACTGCCACTGACTATCTGATCAACCACCTGTCATCTGGCACTCACGCAGACCAAACTCCCCCTGCACGCAAGAAAGAGATAGAAAGAGATATATAAACATTAATAAGCATTTATATGTGTGTGTGATACAAGTATACAAGTCCTAGAGCATTTAGGATTTGACGACAAATTGAAAGGAATATGACATTGGACATCAAACTCTAGCACATAGAAGAGATGTAAATGGGATGTGATAGAGAGGCATGTAGATGTGTGTGTGATAAAATTGGACAGCATTTCCCCTAGAAATTGATCATTATGAAACCCATCAATCATCAAATTGAATCATCGATTGCATCCATACATTCATCACCTAATGCCTAATCCAACACATGCATCCATTTATTGATTCCATCCATTTCTAGAGAGGTATATGACAGTCACATGCTCAAGCACTAAATCTAGAAACCATCCATTGACAGAAGAGTGTGAGCTGAGAGGTTGAGATGGATTTTGTAAATCACCTGTAAGAGGCCCCTGGAAGAGAGAGAGAAGCTCGGTGAGATGAGGGATCCCGGGCCACTCGGAGAAGAACGGGCCCGAGACGGTGTTGCGGCGGCGGTAGTTGGTGGAGCGCGAGCGCGAAGGCACAGTGGAGAGTGGCGGCCGGCGCGGGGATGTGGAGAAGGTGGCGCGGCGCGTGACGGCGGCCGTGTGCGAGGGTGCGGCGGCGCTGCAATGTGGGTGCGTGGGTGGCCGGCGGCGTACGGTTCGCCGGCGGCCACTGACTGAGGGAAAAGGTCCCCCCGAAGCGGTTAGGGTTCAAAAGGAAACGGACGGCCAAGATTGAGCGACGGGTAGATCGAACGGACGAGATGTGCTGAGGACCGACTGTTGCGGTGGTTTGGTAGAACACCCACCGCAACAGTCTGTCAAACCAGGAGCTAATAACATTAACCCCCGAGACCACCAAATGTTACGGTGGTTTTCTCGATCCACCACCGCAACTTCCTGAGACGCATGTCTGCATAAACGTTTATCACCATAGAAAGTTGCGATAGAAAGTTGCGGTAGTCGCGCTTTGATGGAGCACCGCAATAGTCCAGGACTAATGCGGTAGTCGCGCCAATAATGTGGCCGACACAGGACCCAGGTAGGCCATTTAGGACCAATTGAGTCGCGCCACGCACCATGGCGCGACTGATGAGTAGTCGCGCCTCGATCCATGGCGCGACTGATGCAGTAGTCGCGCCAATGAGGTGGGCTCAGGCTCAGGCTCTCCCATGGCGCCCCATGGCGCCCCCTCCAAACTCAGGCTCTCCCATGGCGCCCTTTCTTCTCCCTCCTCCCTTTCTTTCTCCTCCCACCCGAGCTCAGGCTCTCCCATGGCGCCCCCTCCGAACTCCCCCCTCTAAATCCCCTGTTTCTTCCACGGATTCGAAGGGGAAACGGTTGGAAAACATTCCGGGAAGGTAACTCGTCCACTTTATCCGTGTAGATTTGTGCCGTTTGTTTATTTTTCTTGACATTTGAAACCCTAGGATAACCTAGGGTTTAGGTTGGATTAGGTAATTTATCCATGATTCAGTCGCGCCAGAGTACTTGGCGCGACTAAAACCTTAGTCGCGCCACCGAACCTGGCGCGACTAATTGGGCCCCATCCCTAGGACCTGAGTCGAGGACTGGGGCGGCGCGACTCATGATTCAGTCGCACCAAGAACGGTGGCGCGACCAAAGATGAGTCGCGCCAGGTTCGGTGGCGCGACTAATCTTCAGTCGCGCCAAGAAACATGGCGCGACTTGGCTGTAACTTCATATCGCCATTGTTTTCCCTATTTTTTGTTTCGGAAATTTGGCAGCAACATTTAGCGCTGAAATTTGCCGCGACTTGGCTGCAACTGAGACCAAATTTTCTGATTATAAAATAATGTGAAATAATGATTTCAATCTTAACAAAGAATCAATAGTATGCATCAATTAACCTCCTCTTGCCAGAATCTAAACTTGAAAGAATAACAATATGGTTCTTTCCGGTGGTGCTTACAAAATCAGCAACATTTTTTGCAAACGAAACCATCATTCCCTATATTGGCAACAGAAAATTAACATAGTCAAGAAATAGCAACCAATATCACACAACAATATACCAACACGGTCCATTACCACAACCACATAGCACAAGGACATGTCCAACACACAACGCAATCTTCTGGAATATGAATCAGCAGGTTGTCAGACTTCAAGATGATGATGATTTGGTCATTAATGGGATTTCTGCTTCAATGGCGCGACTTATGCTTTAGTCGCGCCTCGATCCATGGCTAAACCAATCTTGTGTTCTCTTCTATGTTACTTGATTTTCATGGGTAAAAGTTGCACACATTATTACATGAAGAGATCGGGGAGTTCAAGACACTGGTGTCTTGTAGCCTATGATGTTTTTGCTCATAATTGAGGCTTGGGATGGTGCTCCATGCTCTGTGTGATTGTAACGGCTTAGTTCTTTGGAAGGAATATGCATTAATTTTGCACTACTCTGAAATGTTATCCATATGCCAAGCCAATTCATGAATGCAAGGCTTAAGGAACAAGCCTCCTCTTCTCTAAGTATATTTTCCTCTCACTTAACTCTAAAAAGTATATTTTCTTTATGGAACTTAGTTTTCCAGAAGTAAGTATTGAAACCAGATTCTGTTTATGTTACAAGTTTGTCAGTTTTTACTTACTTTGCACATCAGCGTGTTAAGTCTGCTGAACTTTGATCCTTTCAGATATTAGGAAAGTCTGCTGAACTTTAATCCTTTCAGATATAAGTCACACAAGCTGTTGAAAATCCAGGCGGCGCGACTGATGCGGTAGTCGCGCCTCGATCCATGGCGCGACTGCGGTAGTCGCGCCTCGATCTATGGCGCGACTTAGTCGCGCCTCGATCCATGGCGCGACTTATGCTTTAGTCGCGCCTCGAACCATGGCGCGACTGATGCAGTAGTCGCGCCAATGAGGTGGCCGACTCAGGAGCCAGGTAGGCCATTTAGGACCAATTTAGTCGCGCCAATTAGTATGGCGCGACTCCTGCTTCAGTCGCGCCATAGATCGCGGCGCGACTAATGCAGTAGCAGTTGTTAGCTGCTGAAGACGACACGACCGACTATTGCGGTGGCATCTGGATGCTACCACCGCAACTTCCTGTGGTGTTTTTAAAACGGTTACGGACACATGACCGACTGTTGCGGTGGTTTGATAAACCCCGTTCCCACCGCAACAGTCTGTCAAACCAGAGACGAACTGGTCTCTGGCCCTGGCGGACAAACTGTTGCGGTGGTACACAAGTACCACCACCGCAATAATCGGTGGTCTTCTGACCCTGGGCTCTCCTGGCCCATAGCTTGACCAACTGTTGCGGTGGTACCTGAGTACCACCACCGCAACAGTCGGTGGTTGGCTGAAAACCACTTCTAAGTTAAGGAAACTCGTCCAATTCAAATGTCTTTGAGTTTCTAACTCGTTCTAAGGTTCCAATGCTTCACTTAAGCTACCTAGCTGCTGCTGCCATCCATTTCGCTCCAGTGCCCCAGCAAACAACCAGCAGATCCAGCCGCGCTGCTACCGTTCGCTGGAGTTCAAATTCAAAAATCCTCCAAAACCAACGACTTGGCTGTAACTGAGACCAAATTTTCTGATTATAAAATAATGTGAATTAATGATTTCAATCTTAACAAAGAATCAATCCTATGCATCAATTAACCTCCTCTTGCCAGAATCTAAACTTGAAAGAATAACAATATGGTTCTTTCCGGTGGTGCTTACAAAATCAGCAACATTTTTTGCAAACGAAACCATCATTCCCTATATTGGCAACAGAAAATTAACATAGTCATGAAATAGCAACCAATATCACACAACAATATACCAACACGGTCCATTACCACAACCACATAGCACAAGGACATGTCCAACACACAAATAGTCCGACACAAAGGCCCATTACCAATTCAAATAGTCCGACACAAACAGTCCTTCACCTAACAAGTCCATTTGACACATCACATTACAAGTCTACCTACGAACAGTAGGGTTGGGTGTGAAAGGCTTCTTCTTACGACGCGGCCGGCCTGGATTGGTGGGCAAAATATTGGGGGTCCCAACATCTGTGTGGTCACGTGCTGCCCGCCTCTTAGGCCTTTGAGTCCCTTGTGATGGAGACTCTGGCGCATCAACCAACTGCGAGGGACCAAGCTCATATTGCCCATAGGTAGGATCATCCTCTTCCGAGTTGGAGCTATTTTCCTCCTCGCCGCCATCCTCGCTCTCGTCCTCGTCCTCATCATCGCCCCTCCTAAGAGGGCTGCCAATGGTGAGAGCCCCTGCGCGGCGCAAGAAAACATTATTATTAAAAATCACTAAGTAACAAAAATGCATCAACAAACTTATCAAATGTGGCACAACAACCCTCTCCCCTCCCCCACCTGTACTCCTCGAGGCGGCCCTAGTGGATGGACCAGAACGTGGAGCACAACTTGAGGGTGCACGAGAACCTGAGGGTGTAGCAGCCGCTTGTGGCTCTCCTGATGCCATGCAATTCAATTTTCGCGCCATTTTCCGACAGCCACGATGAAATCTCTACAAGCACAAACATATGTAAGAGCACACAAAAAATCAGACACTGAAGCACATTAGCACCTAACCTGTATGAAGGACCGTAACTTGCTCGCCTCATCCGGATCACCAATGGGAACACCCAACGCAACAAGAGACTCATTAGCGAACCGACCAAGTTGTTGTCCCTGTGATTGACAAGTCAAAGTGCATCCAATGCATAGTTCATAAAAGGGACAAATACATTTATCAAATAAACCCAACAAATGAACCAAACTTACAATGTAGTCTTCCACCGGTCCCCGCTGTGTCTGCGTGCCCTGCCTTGTCATATCATCGTACTGGTCGAAAACATCTTCCGGATCAGAAGGTAGATCCTCGACAGGACCGGCATCCATAGCTACCTTCAGTTTCAGCCTTGTGTTCGCTCTCAACCATTGCAAATAATTTTCATAAGGCGGGTCACGGTGAATTGCACCTCCTATCACAATGTTGGCTCCCCTACTATCCCAAGCGTTAATGTACCCTTGGTGCTTCAGCCCCCAATCCTTTTTGCCCCTCTGGCGTCGACGGTCGATACTACAATCAACGATATCAAATAACAAATAAATGTAGAACATGGCATGAGTTCACAAATATAAACTAAAAAATTACACAACATACCTATGAAGTGTTGGTTTAGTATTGAGGTACTCTGGAGGAAAAGTTTGAAGTGCCCCAAATTGCCTCATAACTCTACTTGGAATGTGGTACTCGACAATGTAGAAGCAAATGAGCGGACAAACCGAACGCCAATAATCTTGGTCCATCTTGCAATATGGACTAAGTTCCATCACTTGAATCTCATCTCGATCATATGGTCGCCAATTAATCTAGTTATCATGAATCAAATGAATTTTGAACCGTGCACACAACAAAAAACAACAAGATCAAAGTGTACATAACTTACATGTGCAGCAGTGAGGCAATCAAGTGCGTTGCTGTAGTCAATATAACGCCTCACCGGGTTTCCATGGACATTCAGGATGTTGTGCCATAGATAACCAACAGTAGACATTGGTTCTTCACCATAGGTTGGTAATTGCTATAAAACAACAAATGACATGTCAAATGAAATCATAATTGAAAATATGGAAAACACATCAATATTAAACTTATTCTACATATAGCAAAAGTTAGTATCTTACCCCAATTGTATACCGCTCTGGCCGACCAACGGGAAGGCGCTCCCACATCCATAATTGCAAAAGATAGGCACAACCCCCATGTTAGCACTGCCACCCGTGCGCCTACAAGCATCACACATCTGCCGATACAACCAACCAAGAACTGCACTGGCCCAACTATAAGTCGCTACATTCTCCCAAGATTGACCAATAATGTCTATCCACATCCAAGAAAAGGTATTCCCGCTCGAATCCGGAAATAGAAACCCAGCAACCAAATGCCACAACCACGCCCTAGCATACCGAGCAACAACACCATTCTCAGCATCAGGATGAGGGGGCGCACCAAAGTGCTGGACCAACCACGCCGAGCTGACTCCGGTAGTCTTTCTATCCTTGGCATCGTCGGGTGGATCTGTAGGACGAACTCCAAACAAGAGCTCCACTCGATCTCTCCACCCAGCCGGGTCAATAGTTCCAGTAACCGCTCTTCCATCAATACGAAGCCCAAAGAGCATCGCAACATCTTGTAGAGTGACTGTCATCTCACCACAGGGGAGGTGGAAGGTATGTGTCTCGGGCCTCCACCGGTCAACAAGGGCTGTAAGAGCCGCATTGTCCATCTTCGGCAAACCACCCTTCACTAACATGGCCAGTGGGAGAAATCCGGCTGCACGAAGGTATGGGGCGTAACGATTGTCCCACGGGAGAGGATGGTGAGTGCGGATACGTAGAGGATTCAAAACCTGCAAATAAACCATATAACACTGTGTTGGACAACATCAAACCACCAAATTCATTTGCTCCATATGAAGTAACAACTCATAAATATCTAACCTCAATACGCTCCTCAAGTATCCGCCCGCGGTGTCTCTCGTCATAGCCCATCTCAAGCAAAGGATATCGTGGGTGCTGCGCCATTTTATCCTATAGTCAACAAAGGAAAATAAGTTTTATTTATGTATCTCTATACATCTACTATAAACGAGTCATAAAACAACACACAAAAAAATTGCAATTCATTCTTATGTCTATACCATGAAAACCTGTCTTCAAAACAATACCTAAAACATTGCATATTTCCAATACAAACCATGAACTTCAATATATACACCAAAAAGTTATGAACTCCTATACTTAATTTTAAAAGATTACACAACATACCTATCAAACTACATTACCTAATAGCGAGAACAACTCAAAATATTTAAGTTTAACTCACTTAGTTCATTATTCATATGAAAATAAAATCATCATAATATACGTATGGATATGTCAACGAAATCATTACATGCAACAAAAACTATACGATAGACAGGCGTTAACAAGGACCAATTCCACCACATAGTACAACTAACAATCTCAAATCCGTGCTCCATCAACCATACATAAGTCAAACCTACATAAACCTAATCTCATCCAAATCCAAGGAAATAAACCAAATCCGCAAAATGTACATGGTCCAAGTGGAGGAGTTACCTTCCCGGAGTTTTTTTCCCACCGATTCTCCTTCGATTCCGTGGTGGGATGGCCCGATCTATTGGGGGGCGGCGCGGGGCGAGCTCGGCTTAGGGTTTGGGCAGGAAGAAAGAAAGGGAGGAGGAAGAAGAAAGGGCTCGGGCGGCCGGCTGTATACAGGCGAGTCGCGCCACGACCTTTGGCGCGACTGAGTCGCGCCAAGGCATGTGGCGCGACTGGCCCTGCCATGTCAGCCGCCGCGCTGGCCGCCCGCGGCCGGGCCGGCCGACGTGGCAGGTCAGTCGCGCCACATGCTATGGCGCGACTGCCTCTTCAGTCACGCCACGTCGTGTGGCGCGACCAAAAGGGTTATTTGTTGGAAATACAGTTCGGGTGGGGTTTTTTTTAAAATTTCAGTTTAAAAAGGATTAAAAAATAAAAAAAATTCGGGACGAGCGCCGTCTCCACAGGGCGTTGCTCCAGATGCTAAGGGGGATGAGCTAGCCCGTAGGCAGGCTTGCGCAATTCGCTACTACCTCCGTTCTTAAATATATGACATTATTAACTTTTTTTTTCAACTTTGATCGATAATATTTTATTAGTTAATTTGTTAAATAAAATAAAATGGATATCAATACATCTAATATCAATAATATTTTCTTGTACGACCAGCGCGGATCTCTCTCTCCGGTACCTGTATAGTGTGTGGTGTGGTATCCTGAACGAAGCTCTCGCTGTTGCAGGAGCCTGGGTACGTAGCTCGTATGTACGAAGAAGAGGCAAAGTGGCAAACTATATATATTATAAAATATGGCATATATTGCTGGCCATGATTTTTATGGGCAAACTATATATATATATATATATTATAAACTATATAGATTGCTCGTATGGATTATTTCAGTACAGCCATAGGCTTTCTGCAGGAACAATGACTAAGAGAGCGAACAACACTACCAGACATGCAGAAGCAAATAAGCCGTGTCAGGCGTTATGGTCCTGCCGCTGTGTGCGTGTGACAAGAATGCAAAGGAACCACAAGCTACGCTGCTACGACACAACCTTTTCCATCGCAAGGTTTCAAGATGTACGTGTCATTGCACTAACTACATGCATCCGTCGGCAGTATGCGCCGACCACGTGCTTTGCAGATTTTTTTTTGAATTATATATGTCGTGGTCGAGTGTTCGTTAGTCGTCCAACACTGCAATCTTATCATCATACACTCAGCCTATATAATTTAACACCAGTTCTTTCTAATTCTATATATCACTAGGAGAGGTATTTTCTCAGTTCTAAATTATAGTTTATTTTAAATTTACCCTAAATTAAACTGGTTTAATTTTGGCCAAAACTATACAGATATATAACATATGCTACATTACCAAACAATGCACTAACAAAACATACTTTTATGGTGAATTTGATGGAACTAATTTGGTAGCTCCTTAAATTATGTGGTTAATAAAATTTTTTAGTCAAGTAGTGTGATTTAAACTGTTTTGATTTAAGAAAAAAAATCTAAAGTGAACTATAGTGTAGGATAGAGGGAGTAGATCGAATTATCGAAAGTCTTATCCTGAACCTACATCAAAGTTTCAAAAATGAGTTTAGCTGGCATTGTAGGAAGCTGTAGTCGATCAAAAGCCTCGTAAGCTCTGATGCATGCATGGCAACGTAGCTAGCTAACGCATTTGTTTGCTGTGCTCGATTGCTCGTTAATAGCAAATAAAATGGTCTTTCAACCACCCAAGAGGTAGCACGAAAAGCTGTGGATGCAGCTGGTCATTCGTGGCCCCTCCTGTGTCGGCTCACCGTTTCTCTATACATTTTTTATTATTATTTGAGGCAAATGCTTCCTCGAGCTTCTCACACATGCATTATGGTATCTTCACAAACGGTAGAGCTGTTTTGCGCAAAGTAAGAAATGGTAGTCTGAAACTTTTTGAAAAATGACGTAAAAATGAACTATATGCCATGTACAACAGTTTAGACAGCAACGGTCAACAATATGCCATGTACAACTGTTTAGACAACTCAGGAGCGGAGCGAGGAGCCGAGGTAACCGAGGTCATGTCCATGTCACCGTTGTCATCTTCGTCGAATTTTCGCTCATATCAATTAGTAAACAATTGATTTATATAGAGTTTACCAAAACTTATCGATGTCAGCTGACATCAATACTTGCACGTAGCTCCGCCCCTGAGACAACTGCGGTCTATTTGACCCATGCAGACAGCTCCATAAACAGCATTAAAATGGATTGTTAATTTTGCAGTCTGTGTGATATTTAATGCCTCCTATAATTGGTGTTGTTTTATCTAGGAGTAAGATAGTAGACAACAACACACTTATTCTTCATTTAAAGATGATCACGTCAACTCATTTTGCTGTGGACTCACACAGATGATCACGTCAACTCATTGTACGTATCCTAAGCTGGGCGAAGCTAACTTTTTCAGTTTTTCCAAAATAGCTTTAGTAGATAAAGCTGTTTTCAGATAAACTGTGCGAAACGATCCTTAGCTGATCTGATCAACCATGTATGCATACCCAACCTTTTCTTTTATCATTGTAGAGCTACCAGCCCTCGTATATATGTTGTATGTATGAGAAAGAAAACATAATATTCTTGGTTACTTCTGTATACTCCCTCTTCACGTACGCAATTAGGAAATGTATCCTCCACTTTTTGCTGTGCCTTCTCGTGTGTTTGACATGTGAGTTTAAACAACCTTCAATTCATTAGCTTAAGCTATGTTACAACGGATCTACCATGACTTGTCTCTCATTTTCTAACCCGTGTCACAAATAGGAATGGATTCGGGTTGGATACACATGAAATCGAATTCAGATGTCACTTTTTACCATATTTTAATTTGAATACGAATTTTGTCGGATACGAATACGGATGCTAATATTATCCATTCTTATCGAATATGTATACAAAACGAATACATCAAATACGGATTCACATCATGTGTTAATTCTTCGCGGATACGGATAATATCAGATATTTCATTCATTTCCACATTTTTTTGAATATGAATATCGATTCAGATAGAGAAAAATAACGAAAAACGAACTTAGATATATCCATATTAAAATCGAATACGGATATCCATATTGACGTTTTAAACAAATACAAATACGGATAATTTGGATGTTCAGACATCCATATCCATCCCTAATCACAAAGATTAAATACCATCACTGATGTAAAAGCATTTTTTTTAGAAAATACGGCTTGTGCAGCCCACAGCTAACTAATGTTAAGATATTTAGGGCATGTTTGGATCCATTAGAACTAATGGTTTGAGCTAAATTAGCACCTAGAGATCCTAATGGACCTGCTAATTAGGAGTATTAGTACTCTAGTCCATCAACTAGTTGGAAGGTGCTAATATACTACTGAAGAACAGAGCTCTAGGGGAAAATGACAATAGTATCGGGTAGAGCCCGGTACTAGTGCCAAGCTCAATGGCTACCTCGCTCGGGCAGAGGCCATTTATTGCCGGGCAATGGCTCCACCAGGTACTAATGCCCCCTATTAGTATCGGGCCTCCGCTCGGTACTAAATCTCTTAGGCAGATTTAGTACCGGGTGGTGGATCCGCCCGGTACTAATTGACAAGCATTAGTATCAAGTCATACTATCATCCGGTACTAATATGCTACCTATAAAATGCCTCTCCCCCCTGAGTCATGAACATCTCGGGCTGCTGTTCATGGTAACTCAGGAGTAAGGGGAGATTTTGCCCTAGTTCACTTCATCATTCAAGTGGTCCAAAAGGTTAGCAACCTGATCTCTTTTCTTTTGCCTTTAGGAATTTGCATTTTTTGCTCTATGGTAGAAGAATTTAGTGGGGGAATGTCATGGAAAAAAACTAGGGTATTGAAGATGTATCTGCCTATTTCATCCAATTTTGTGACAGATCATGCACCTAAAGCAAGGACTCATCACAATGGAACGATTAAGGGTAATTCAGAATAAATTTGTGTATTTCTTTTGAGCCAGTCGTAGATTCTACGTGAGAATTCTACTATGAAAGCTCAAATCTACGTGTATCTCGCAAATCAAACTTAGAGTGATATGTAATAGTGGAGATGTATATAATATGTATATAATTTGTAATATCAGAAATGTATATATTAGTTTATCTGATGAGATTCTGAATATATATATATATATATATATATTTGCATATAGTTGTACAATACTCGGTGGTTTATAGACTTATGTAGGAATACAATAGGGGTAGGGTTCGCGTGCGTGTATTTATAGGGGTAAGTGTGCGTGCGTGTGAGTGTTTGTGTTTGTACTGGTCTTTCGTAGAAAAAAGATAAAACAAAAGAAAAATAAGAGAAAAATGGTGGCCGCCAGCTGCTACTAAAGGGGATGGTTGCAACATGTGGGCGGCCCCTTTAGCATCCGTTGGTGTTACCAGCTGATACTATCCTTTAGTACCGGAGACGCAGTACCGAGCATCCCCTGGTACTAAAAGGGGGTTGTGACCAGGTACCAATGTGGGGTTCTCCAGTAGTAATAGGTGCCAATAGTACAAAATCAATTATGTCACTATCTATTAGCACGTGGAACCAAATACCATTTTACTAGTAATTAGCTAGCTATTAGCTAATTAATCATTAGTTCTAACGATTCAAACAAGACTTTTTGTTACCGAAAGACCGGACAAAAACAAGTACGCAAACTAGCTGTATAGACTACTGACCCAACAAAATCGGGACGAAAATAGAATGAAATTCTGTCCGTTGAATGCCAACCGACAACATGAAGGGCCTGTTTAATTAGGGTGAAAAGGTGAAAAGTGGTGAAAAGTTTATGCATGGGGTCGCGTTGAATGCCGACCGACATCATGAAGGGCCTGTTTAATTGGGGTGAAAGGGTGAAAAGTGGTAAAAAGTTTATACATTGGGTCGTGTGCACAAAGAGAAGAAATGAACTGCGGCTTTGTTCTTGTTCATGAGAGTCCTACGACCACGTATGCCCACGACCACTCTCCCGCTCAATAATGGCTCGTATATCCATACATGTTGCTCAG
>CM014278.1:1599396-1621987 GCA_004135705.1 Alloteropsis semialata
CAGGGTTGTCAGCACCGAAGGGCGCTGGGACATCCGCCCAATCAGGGAGGTCGACATTCAGCATTTTCTTCAGATGAGCCGCCATTTCAGATTTAGGAACAGCTGCTGGTTAAGAGTCATGATATCTCAGATGACCGAACACTTTTAGAAATATGACCGAACAAAGGGAATATAGCTCACCTTTAGGTTTCATTCTGTTCGGGTCAGTGTCACCCGTGAAGGTGTAGGCAAGGCGATCATGGGCCATGAGTGGTATAAACCTCCACTGAATGAAGATCTCTACCACATGAATCACTGTCAACCCGCTTCACAAAGGACCATAACCTGATCAATGTGTTTCGGCATCTCAGGAGTAACTTTCGGGAGGGCCTTGGTTTCTTCCTTGAGATAAGGCATCAGATACTTCCCCTTTGCTAATGAGGCTTGGGAAAGGGTAATGGAAAACAAGTGGCATTGATATCCTTTCCAAGAGTCCTTAACTGGAAAAGGAATGTAAATATCCTGATCTCTCAAGGAGAAGCCAATCGACCCAATCATAAGTTGGTCCTTATAGAATGTAGGGGTGTAAAAGTACGTCCACAGATTCAGTGATGGCTTAATTCCCAACCAGGCATTGCACATAAAAGCAAAAATGCTAAGCATAGCTATAGCGCTCGGACTGATGTGCACGAGCTCGATTCTGTAGAAGTCACAAATTTTGTGGAGGAACTTTGACGGATAGACCCCGAACTTGTAGTAGAAGAACCTGACGAACACGACAAGCTGTAAAGTGTTGGGCGTCGGGTGAAGCTGACCTTTTGCAGGCCGGCGAGGGAACGTGGTGGTGTCGGGGAGCAATCCGAGGTCTTACAGCTATTGCAGCTGCTTGGCCGTCGTGGTCGATTTCTCCCAGTATTTGTCGACGGTGTAGATGCCGGTCCTACTGCGTAGCTCCCTTCTGGGGGCGGCGGCGCTGCTCTGCTCCCCGGACGCAGATTGGCGAGAAGAAGTCACGGTGGCGAAGGATTGGCTAGAGGGTTGGAGTCGCAAGGAACTGAGTTGCGATGAGTAATGGCGGCTGTTTGCTGGCGAGAGTGAGGAGGACGAAGGCTCGAAAGGTGAACAGACGGCCACGCTTGGGGCTTTTATGGATTCAAGAGGGAGCACGAACCCTGAGAAAACCAACCTCGATCCGCATAGTGTGCGATCATTGTTGCGTCAAAAGATTCTTTCCTTTTCCTGTGGCAGGCGTCATTTCGAATATCGTGCGAGTCAAATCCCAATGCATTTGGAGCTGATAGCTTCTTAAATAAGCTAACAGTTTTAAATGACCGATTATTATGTGTTTGCGAGAAAATATCCCGAGCATCTTCGGCATGGGACAAATTTCCCAAACACATAAAAGGGACGAGTTAATCTGTTGGCCAGAACTTGTTCGGGGTTTTTCTTTCTCTGAGCAAATAATTCCTGGTAAATAGATTAACAGTAAATCCTGAACAACAAGAGTAAATTGTAACATCTTTCAAGTCGGAGCACCGCGGCGCGGGCGCAGCAGCTTATGGCTGCCACGTGTCGCTCGTCCACCGGCCTGGGCTCTGGCCTCCTTCCGCACCGCGCAAGCAACCTCTACTGGCTACTGCAGAGCTGCGCCACACCCGACTCCACGCCTCGACGCGCCTTCTGGTTCTCGCTGCCGGTGGCTCCCACCAACCCGGTGGGTCACCTGTGTCATGGAGGGCGAGCTCGCGGCGGCGAGGGAGGATTGCAGGACGAGAAAAGCCTGCGCTCTCGTCCGGGCGTCCTCCACCCGGAGTTGGCGGTCTCCGTGCACCCGGTGCTGGTACCCCGAGGGCAGGGGCGCGCCTGCCGCCGCTGGCGCACCAACACCCGGCCCACGCCCACCTCCGCCCGACCGCACCACCAAAAGCGAAGCGAGGCAGCACCGCAGCAGGCCGCGTCGGCCGGGGCAACAGGAGCGCAAAAAACCCCCAATGACCCCCGGCGCGGCGCGGCTGGGTTTTCTCCGCCTCCTTCCCCACAAACTTCTCTTTCTCCTCACCCACCGGATAATTACGAGTTAAACTATGGTAATAAATTAAAAACCAAATCAAGTCAACATCAACCTATTTAAACTATACTACACTCAAAACTAATCTAACTCTATACATTTACTCTTCCATCTAAATCAATCCAAACTACTTAGCCTTTCTTTAAAAAAACAAAATCAGTTCAATCATATAGTTTTATATAGGCGTAGCTTTGGACGTGAGGTCTACATATAGGTATAGCTACACTGATTTACATGGAGTAGCGGACTACGGTTCTAAGACATCTCCAATGAATTTTAGTCAAATCCGCTAAAATTTTAAGGTATAAACACGAGTTTTTAACATTAGTCCAACTTTGAACGTGGGGCCCACATATAGCTATGGTTACACCGTTTTGCACGGAGTAGTGAATTGTGGTTTTGAGACATCTCCAACAAATTTTGGTCAAATCTGCTAAAATTTAAGGTGTGAACACGAGCTTTTAATTCTAGAGTCCAACTTTACATGTGGGCCCACATGTAGCCGATTTGCACGGATCAGCGAACTGTCTTTCTGAAGCATCTCCAACAAATTTCGGTTAACTCCGCTAGAATTCTAAGGTGTGAATACGAGCTTTTAATTATAGGGTCCAATTTTGGACGTGGGCCCCACGTAGAGGTATGGCTACACCAATTTGCATGGAGTAGCGACACATATAGATGTGGCTACACCGATTTGCATATAGGATTGCCATTCTGAAACATCTCCAACAAATTTCAGTCGAATTCGCTAACAACTTTATGTGTGAACGCAAGATTTTAATTTTAAGGTCCGAATTTTAAACTAACCTACACTTACACATATAGCCATTTTTTTTTAAAACCATTCTAAACCATTATAACTATTAAACCAAACCAAATCAAACCGTTATATATGTAAATCCACTATTAACCAAAACAAGCTAGTCTAATTACTCCCTCGGTTTTTTTATATGTCGTATTAGGTTTGTCCTAAGTCAAAGTTATATAATTTTCACCAAGTTTATACAAATATATAACAGCATCTATGATGTCAAATTTGTTTCTTTTAATCCATGATATAATATATTTTAATAATAGATATGATTGATATTATAAATATTGCTATATTTTTCTATAAATTTGGTCAAAATTGTATAACTTTGACTTAGGGCAAAACTAATACGACATGTATTAAAAAATAGATAGAGTAAAAACCAAACCACTAAAACTAGTCTGAAACCAAATCATTACCAGCTTTAAGTGAGACTGGGCTAAGTAAGCGATGGATACGGAGGCATCCTTCGTCTACCGCAACTTCAACACCGACGGCACCAGCAAGCCCCTGCTGATACCAAAAAATGAGTTTCATCATCCACAGACACTTGCATCAGATTCTATGAATTGCTTTCTCTTTGATTTGGTTTTTGACTTTGCAAAATACGTGATACAAGTGTGCCTCCATTGATTCTTTATTTTGAGCCCCACAAAAGCCTTATTATAAATAGGATGAAAAGAGGCAGGTTAATGCCTTGGTGAGAAAAATCATAAACATTGAGTGATATAGAGAATTATTTGAGGAACATTAGTTTTATTTCAAAGCCTTGCTAAAACCTAGAAAAGGAAAGTTAAACAAGATATAAGTGATAGGTGCTCTACAAACTGCTCTATCTTTAAACTACTAATACAAGGATAATCCAAAAGCCCGATGAGACTGAGGTAAAAAGGTTACATCTATCATTGCCAACTTATTCAATTCAAAAGTAGTATATTTTGTTGAAAGCATGGTACTTTTGAGAAGTAACATCATTTGCAACAACTCTTAATCCACCGAGACTAAGTCTTGTCTTTGCTCGAGATGAGCCAAGGTTTAGCTTGGGGCGTTGTTGATGGTTACTAAATACCAAATACAACCATCAATTATCTTAGAAATAAAAGGGTACTAACATTTCTTACATGCAAATCTGGTTTAGAATAATGTAGCTCCACAAATACTTGGAGATCATGAGCTATTTATCAAAATAAAGACAAAACACACTTCAAAGGAAAGAAATACACTTCTAGCATATCAGAGAGAAGCACATGGATCCATGGGCCCACATCAGGGGTGCAAACCAACACGAATCACCGACCATGGGAACAAGAGCCCATGGGGCAGTGTCACGGACAAAAGGAGGCCCAAAGACGATGACCACGGGTTCACTGAACTCAAAGTGGCCCCACTTGGGCCTAGCTTTCACAAGGAGTTTGCCACCACCTCCAGGGATGCATATGAGTCAGACAGGAGGTGAGGCGCTGCATCCAAGGGTCGCCCGAACCGAGCACCTTCATCCACCCTAATGTTCCATGTGTAATTTCCTCATGCCTTCCCTAAATCGGTTTCGCTTGACCCACAGGGAGTTACTGTTGACGGTCCATAGACACGCTAATTGTGAACCACAAGTGCACGGATCATCGTGGCTTTTCCGTTAGAGTATTCCATCCAAGGTTTATCAATCCGTGGATCGACAATGAACTTACTAGAGTTCCCCATCTAATCTAACTGATCTATTCCTAGCATTAAGCGTTAATTGCATATAAAGGGGTAAAACCTACTATAAGATATGAGTAGTGCGTAGGTTGATCACATCCATGAACATAGGCAAAGATAAAGAGCAACCAAAAGATAAACGTGCTTATCGTCTTCTAGTTGTAGTTCTAGCAAATAAGAGTAAGCGCATCACGCATCTCATCCAAAGCCATCTTTAAACACTTACCTTCGGTCAACCTCCCAAGAACACTACCTTACGGGATCACACCCTGTCACGATGCTCCCTATCGGCGTGGTTAGTTACAAGGGCACGTCCACAAGTGAACGTGTCTAGATATCATGAAGGGTCGACATACTAGATCTAATCGCCACGATTACATAAAGTATGCTATATAGTCTAAACATGTATTAGACTAAGGAACAATCGTATTCATGATAGGTAGAAAGCATAGAAGGAGATATTGAGTCGCTAAGAGATCGGATGACAAGAAGAACATTACTCATATAACAGATGTATTTGGATCATCACCACCGAGTACATACCATTGATGACTCCAACTAGCTCATGAACTCCACCATGGCACAACCACGCAGGGAGGCCATGACGGCTAGGGTTGGCCTAAGCCATCCCCTAGACAACTTCGAGGACTTGCGGCGGACATCGTCTCCTTTTGGTGTATGTCCTAGGTTTCGCCGAGTTCTGGTGGATTGATGTTCGTGGCTTCGGGTATCGGGGCCATAAATAGTCCGAGAAAACCCTAGCTCGAAGGGGAGGCCGAGGTGACGCAAAAAGGGGCTACGTCGACCGGCATGGGCCCCCTGGGCTGGCCGGCCTTGGCCGCTATTGTAATTAAGAACCCTAAATAGACTTAATTAAAGTGATAATGGCATGCATCATCTCATGATCATATTGGTGGTGCATATGTGGGTATGTAGGGCCAAAGTCAACTAGTATGAAGTAATGTACTAAAAATAGTAAATAAGGACTCATGAGAGAGATTTCATTGTCATTACCCAAGAGAGTGCTTATTGGCTCCTTATTGAACCCTTGGCATAAAGTAAACCTTACCCCTTCAAAAATTCAAGGCAAAACCGACTTGATTAGTGCCCATGCCGTCAACACAGCAAGTTGCGGTGCTGCCTGGGGTGGTCACCGCAATAGTCTGTGCGCCATGACAAATAATCAAATTTTTGACGCTAAGGCAGGAAAGTTGCGGTGGGAAGATGTTGCACTGACCGCAACAGTTGGTCACCGAGCCAAGATTCGAAAAAAGCTCTCTGGATTGACGGACTGTTGCGGTGGTCGGTCAATTTTGCACCACCGCAACAATCCGTGGTTGATTGGTCTGATTGTGAGAGTTCGGGCTCCTAAAGTTGCGGTCCTACCCAAGACCACGACCGCAACAGTCGGTGGCCGTGAGTATTTGAATTAATCCTCGTCGGCACAGTATTCTTCGTGACCACGGACTGTTGCGGTGGGTGTTTTACCCCACCACCGCAACAGTCGGTGCCCACCAACTGCCACCGAACCACCGTCCTTTTCAACTGCTCCGGCCACGCGTTCGCCTCTCCGAGCTCCATTTGCGCCTGGTCAGCCTTCCCTGGCCCCGCTGGCGTGCCACGAGCCGCCCAGGTGGCCGTCCCGTCCCCTCACCTCCATGGCCGGGCGAGAAAACGCCGGGGCCGAGCTCACTCCTCCTCACTCGGCCACTCCTCGATTCCCAGCACCCCGAGCTCGCTCATCTCGCCCTCTTCGCACCCAAACCTTTCCCTCCCTCAGCCATGGCCCCACTTGCTCGGAATTGTTGAGTTGCCGGCCGCCATTGCCACTGCCGGCCGCTCTTCTCCCCTCTCGTGGGCAGCCACCCACACGCCGCCTCCATGCGGACCAATGCCTCCTCTAGCCTTCCCATGAGCTTGTGATTCCTCCGGCCCATTTCCCCTCCTCCCCGTCCCCTGCAAGACCGCCGCCGGCTTCAGCCCAAGCCGAGCTCGAGCTCTGACTCGAGGTGGAAGAAACAAGGACCTAGGGGTTAGAGGTTGGAAAGGGTAAGGGGTTTTCTATAAAATTCTAGGACTTATGTGCGTATGTAGAGTATGTAAAGCGATTTGTGTTGCTTTGTTTCTATAAAATTCTAGGACTTATGTGCGTATGTAGAGTATGTAAAGCGATTTGTGTTGCTTTGTGTTTGCAAAAGTGCTTGAGGGAGCTTATATATAGTTATTGCTTTAGAAATCCTCTGCCTAAGTCAAGGAAATGCAAAACCACATCAAATGGTTATGTGAGGATTAGTAGAGTTGAGTTGAGTTTCTAATGGCCAAAGTGTAGTCATGATTGTAGTGGGTTTTGAATTAGCTAAGTTAAGGGGAATAGGAAGAAGTAACAGATGGCCAGACCGGTCAAACCGGTCTCGAAACCGGTCAGACCGGTTCCTGTGCAAGATTATTTTCTTAGTAGTTCAATTTCATAGACGATTATCCAGTGTTATTGGTTGTTGCGTCATTCATGTAATTACTCGTTTATGCATCTCATGCATAATTCTTGCACCCCGTGTAGATCACCCCATTGTTGACGGCGTGTACGAGCTTGAGGTTGAGCCCGAGAGCGACCCCGCCGTTGCTGAGCTGAACGTGACGACTGCGCAAGACCCGGATCAAATTCCGGAAGGGCCCAAGGCCACCGGTGTTCAAGAAGGCAAGCTCCGGAGCATAACCCACTGTGAAACTAACTCCTTGCTTGTGCCTTATTTTGTGCATCTAAGTTTTATGGAGTTGATTGAAACCGTAGTTGCATGACCCCTAGGTACCTATGTCCTAATACTAGTATGAGTAGGTCGTATAGAATGCTGTGCTTAATTAGGACCGGTAGAAGTCGAGTGATTACTTGTCACTCGCGAGATATAGGATTTACTTTATTTCAGTTAATGGTAATCGGCAAGCGGGGCTTGAGCGATGTTCATGTGTGGTTGAATGTCCCGCTTGCGTAGAGGATTGTTGGCGAAGGCATTGATTATGTGGCGTTGCTGATCAAGCTTTTGAAGGTACTAATCGTATGCCGGGAAATATGGTAAACTGGTAAACCTAGTACTTGATTCAAACTGACGTCTGACAGGTCTTTCCTACTCCATTGGGCGAGGGGTTGATGGCGAGTGTAGCGGTGGCCGCGGCACAGGTTTGCCTGGGGCACCTGGGGTCCGTTGGGGTGTGCACTCGGGTGGAGTGGGCCCTGATGGCAGATGGCAGGGAGAGATGGGAAAGGTTGCCCCGTGGGGTCCTAGGTGTCTCTCACGGGCCGTGCGATTAAGTTGTCCCATGCATGGTTGAAATCAACTCGAGTTGTCCGTCCTTCGCGGTTACATGAAGCTGCTTGATCGCTTGTCGCACATCAGTGGCTTGGTCAATGGGTGTAGAGAGGTGGCTGGAAAAGAAATGTTAATATCATGTTCATCAATTGTTCTTCACATTGATTGTGTTGGATAGCTTGGCCAATTTAGCAATGACCAGGTCCACTTTAAACTTGGCTAAAATATTAAAAATAGAAACTTTTGGGTAGGCGTTTTTTGGCAAAATAAACCCTCAGCCATAAAGACTTGCATGTCTAGAAGTTTAACCCTGTCGGGTAAGTCTTGCTGAGTAATTAGTACTCAGCCTTGCTTGTGGCTAAATTTTATTGCAGATAATTGTGATGGCTATGATCCCGTGGCTGCTTTGACTTGGCCGTGCACTTTGCCTGAGGGCTGGATCGTGGAGCGGGTGCCGTCCGAGTCCGACTCGGGCCGCGGTGAGTAGATGTTAAGCGAGGGCTCCGCTTAATGTCTTTTGCTTCAACGTGTAGACTTCCGCTGTAATATACTCTGGTTTGTAAGAAGATAAAACATATGTACCGTATTTGTACAATTATCTATGTGAACCGTGTGACGTAAAATATGTGATGAGTTGTACTGCCTGAGCCCACCTTCGAGTGGGACTGCTGCTATTTTGTTTCGGTCGAGAGAAAAAGGTGGTTTAATCGGGAAGGTATCTGACGGATTGCACGATTAACTCGGTTTAAGGGCGTGGAGCACTGCTGTGATAGTGGCCCCATGCTCTTAAGCCGGATCAATTAGGGCGGTCTGCCACAGGCCTAGGGCCTTTTTGTGTCCTCTCGGTCCCATCTTTTGCGTGTAAGCTTCTAGATCCTCCAGGAGTTGATTTGCCAATGCATGTGGGTGTTTGACGTCGGTTGCTTTGGGATAAGATTGAGTCTTGATAGCTTTCTGAAAGTGCATCTATGATCCTTTTTGGTTTTGGTTGATTAATGACAACATGCTTTTGTATTTAATGTTTGCAATGAAGCTTGCACACAGGTGACAGGTGAAATCAATAAAATGCTTATGGAGAAATGTGGCACTCAAAAAGGGAAATGAAAGCATGGATGAAGCTTGTATGGATATTAATTTTTATTCTCTTGACAATTGAGTTTAGGAAAACTGCACTATCAAGAGTGATGCCAAAAAACTAGCTTGGTGATGACAAGGTGCTCAAAATATGAACTAACTTAACCATGAGAGACACCTTGCACTTGCACTTCACTTGGGAAATTAATTTAGAGTGCTTTACCTGTGAAGTTTCGGAGGTTCGAACAATTGTTCGGAGTCTCCAGACAGTGGTGTCTGGAGAGAGGTGTTCTCCAGAATGTTCGGAAACTCCGGAGATTTTTCCGAAAACTCCAGAACTTAACAGGTCTAACGGCTATTTCGGCTGAACGGGTATTTATACCCCTCCGGTCCCCTCCTTTCTGCTCTCTCTGACTCCCTTTCGAACTAAAGCTTCCAAAAGCGATTCCAAAGCCCCTTTTCTCTCCCTCTTGCGTCCAAAGCTTGTTTTGGTGAGGGATTGAGTGAGAGATTGAGTGGAGTTCAAGAGATTGTGCTTGTGAGCTGATTTCCCATCATTTGAGCACCTTGGTCGCCTTTAAGCCGGTGATTTGCATTTGTTACTCTTGGAGCTTCAAGCTCCTAGACGGCTAGGCGTCACTCAAGAGCAATCGATCCGCTGTGGTTGCCTTGAGAAGTTTGTATTACCCCTGCAGCTGAGTAAGTTCTTCATTTGACCTTTGGGTTGAGTGGAGAAGAGGGAAGTGGTTTGGTGGATAAACCCGCCCTTCGTGGGCTCCTCAACGGAGACGTAGGTTCCTTGTGTGGGACTGAACTCTGGGAAACAAATCCCTGTGTCAACTTGTGATTGTTCTTGTTCTTGTGCTACTTGTTGCTATTGTGTTATATTCTAGGGTTTGGTCCCGATCTATCGTTTATGAAGGTTCCTGCTGCAAGTGACACTTGAATTAAGTTGTATACCTCGCAAGGTTGTATGGTAATTAGGCGATTTGATTTCCAGAGAGGTTTGATCTGTCATATTCATCTCGGCAATTATTTCCGGACTCTCCGGAGAAATCTTCGGAGTATCCGAACCTGTTCGGAACCTCCGGACTTTTCTTCGGAGTCTCCGCATTTTCTGTGATTGACAGTTGTTTTGAGCGAAATTTTTCAGATTCAACTATTCATCGCCCTCTAGTTGACATCCTAGGTCCTTTCAATTGGTATCAGAGTGAGGCTCTCCATATTAGAGCTTAACCGCTCGGAGATTCAAGATGTCAACTCTGGAAATTCCACCAACACTTCGCACAAGTTGAGAGGGTGACCCTCAAGGTAGCAAGGAGGCAGAACCCTCTGCCGAGGGTATCCACTCCCAAAGAAGAACAGGTGATGATCATGAAGAATCATCCGAAGATGAGGACTCCGACGATGACGACAAGTCCTTCAAGTCCGTAAGAAATGAACATGTCAACCAAGTTCCTTTTGATTATTCTCGCTTGAGCAACTCTATTCCGTCTCAATCGGTGAACCTTGGTAAACCACCTCGCTTTGACGGGAATGGTAATAATCAATGGTCTCGCTTGATGGAGGTGTATTTGATAGAGGTCAACCCGGCCCTTTGGAAGATTGTGTGTGTAGGTGTCACAATGCCTGAGTCAAGATCAAGAGTTTGAAATTCAACGCAATGCACAAGCCATGACCTTACTCTTTAGTGCCTTGAACCCCGAAGAATACAACAAGGTTGAGTGTTTGCGCACCACCAAAGATGTTTGGGACACACTTCAAATCAACCATCAAAGGACAAGGAAAGTAAGGGAAAGTAGGATAAGAGTGTTGGAAGCCGAACTCAACCGGTTCTCTATCAAGGATGATGAAGATCCACAAGAGATGTATGATAGGTTGAACAAGATTATCAATAAGATAAGATCTCTTGGAAGCACCAAATGGGATGATAGAGAGGTTGTTGACAAGATCCTTACGGCTTACATGGCTAGAGATGTGAACTTACCCATCTTGATTAGAGAGAAGAGAGGATTCAAGAAGTTCTCTCCCGCAAATGTGATTGGAAGGATGGAAGAGCATCTCATGACCGTCAAGGAAGCAAAACTTTCTCATGAACTCTCCAAACTTCATGAGCAACTTGAGACGGGAAGTGGAGTTGCCCTCAAGGCAAGCAACAAAAGCAAAGAAAAGGAAGTCCAAAAGACTTCAAATGAAGGTGATGAGTCCGATGACTCTGAAGAGGCAGCCTTGTTCATGAGAAGATTGAGAAAAGCCATGAAGAAGGAAGGATATGTAAAAGGGAAGTACAAAAAGAGCACAACAAAGAGAAACTTAAAGAGAGCTTGCTTTAGGTGGGCAAGGAAGGTCATTTAATTGTTGATTGTCCACGTGAGAAGGAAGATCACAAGGAAGACAAGGACAACAAAGATTACAAGAACAAGAATCACTACAAGAAGAAGCACACCGGAGAAGCTCACCTTGGCATTGAGTGGGACTCAAATGAAGAGTGCTCCGACTCCGATAATGAGGAAGTTGCAACCATTGCCATACAAGCATCCTCAACTTCATCAACATTATTTGGCTACATCACCGATGATGAAGATGATGCTCCACCAACTTGCCTCATGGCTAAAGGACCCAAGGTGATATCTGATTCCCCTTCTATTGATAGTGACCATGATAGTGAAGATGATGATAGCACAATGAACTTTGATAAAAAAAAGCCACATCTAAAATAATAAACCTTTTGGAGAAAATAGATAACCGGGATGATGCTCTTGAGGAGCAAGAAGAATTGATTAGACTTGAGCGAGAGAAAACCGTCTCTCTTGAGGAATCTCTTGCCGAACAAAGGAAGAGTTTCAAGAGGCAAGAGGACTTGCTCAAAGTCAAAATTGATAACCTTCTTGCTCTTGGAAAGTCTTATGCTAAAGAGAAAGAAAAGGTTGATGAGTTGCACAAGAAACTAGACTTAGCCAATGATGAATCAAGTAGCCTAAAGAGTATGAATGAGAAACTTCAAGAAAACTTCTCATGTTTAAATGCCAAACACACGGCACTTGAAGTTCAATTTAATACTCTTTGGGAAAGTACCTCATCTAGCTCTAAGGATGCAACCCAACCATCTATTCCCTCCACTAGTAATGGTTGTGATAAATGCTTTAATATTGATGTTAAAGCCTATGCTACTAACCTTGCCGAGATGCATGCTATGAAGAAAGAAATTGCTAGGCTTACATCTTTTGTTCAACAAGACTATGCTCCAAAGGAGGGCAACATTGGTAAGTTTGAGAACCATACCAAGGGTTTTGGTACTCAATACATGCAGAAATTTGGCTTTGTGAAAGGAAAGGGCATTGGTAAGAATGAGCAAGGAAATGTTGAGCCCATTCCTTTCATCAAGAACCAAAGCAAGTCCGGTGTTGGTAAGTATGGTGGTCTATTGGATGGCATGACACATCAAAGGAAGAGGAAACAAGCAAAGCCAACTAAGGTAGTGGTCCCTCAACCAACAAGACCACATGAGGTAAGAGCAGCCCGTCCAACAAAGACAAAGAAGTCAGCTGCTCAAGGCTCTTATTATGCGGATTATGTGTTGACTTGGGACCACAATGGTAAGGTGGTAGCCAAGTATGTGGGGTACCGCACTAGGGACACATTGATTAAAAGAAACGTGTGGGTGCCCAAGGTTCTTGTGACTAACACTCTAGGACCCAAACAACATTGGACCTAAAACTAGAGTTTAAATTGTTTTGTAGGCCTACTCCTCCGGTGGATCAAAATGGGTGCTTGATAGTGGCTGCACCAATCATATGACCGGAGAGAAGAAGATGTTCACTTCCTTTGAGGCAAATGAAAATGCAAGTGACAATATTGTGTTTGGTGATGGTAGTCAAGGAAAGGTAATGGGGTTAGGTAAAATTGCTATCTCTACCGATCATTCAATTTCAAATGTCTTTCTTGTTGAATCTTTGGATTACAATTTATTATCCGTATCTCAACTTTGTGAGATGGGTTACAATTGTTTGTTTACTAATGAGGGTGTGACCGTCTCAAGAAGGAATGACAGCTCCATTGCTTTCAAGGATGTACTCAAAGGAAAGCTTTATCTTGTGGATTTCACTTCGGAGAAAACTCAACTTGATGCTTGCTTGATGGCATAGCATGGGCTGGTTATGGCATCGCCGACTAGCTCATGTGGGAATGAGAAAGTTGAACAAGCTTCTCAAAGGTGATCATATTCTTGGACTAACCAATGTGACTTTTGAGAAAAATAGACTTTGCAGTGCATGTCAAGCCGGGAAGCAAGTTGAAAATCCACATCCGTCAACAAGCATCATGAAGACTACAAGGCCACTTGAACTACTACACATGGATCTCTTTGGACCTGTGGCCTACATAAGCATCATGAGAAGTGACAATGGAACCGAGTTCAAGAACACTAACATTGATGTCTACCTCGATGAGGAAGGCATTGGTCATGAGTTCTCGGTCCCATACACACCTCAACAAAATGGGATTGTTGAAAGGAAGAATCGTACACTCATTGAGATGGCAAGAACAATGCTAGATGAGTACAAGGTTTCGGATCAATTTTGGGCTGAAGCTATCAACACCGCTTGCCATGCTATAAACCGACTCTATCTTCACAAGATTCTACAAAAGACTTCCTATGAGATTCTCACCGGTAAAGAGCCAAATGTGTCTTACTTTAAGGTTTTTGGTTGCAAATGCTTTATTCTTGATAAGAAACCTAGAAGTTCTAAATTTGCTCCTAAATCAAGTGAAGGTTTTCTTCTTGGTTATGCCTCAAACTCTCATGCCTACCGTGTTTTCAACAAGGCCACCGGCTGTGTTGAAATTGCGAGTGATGTGAAGTTTGATGAGACTAATGGCTCTCAAGTAGAGCAAGTTGATCCACATGTTTTAGACCAAGAAGAACCATCTCATAGGGCAATTCAGAGGATGGCAATTGGGGAGATCAGACCTCAGGAAAATGAAGATGAAGAAGATCAAGTGGCTGGGACAAATGAACCTGCTGCAGGAAGAAATGCTGACATTTTCGGAGACTCCGGACAAATCTTCGGAGGCTCCGCAGGTTCCGGAGACTCCGGACAATTTTCCGGAGACTCCGGAGATTCTGTAGGAAACGGTCCTGATCTGATTCAAGACTCTGAAGCTGAAGTGGAAGATAATGAAGCTGGAGATATTCAGCACCATACTCAAGTTCCACATCCAAGAGTGCATCAAAGTGTTCAACGGGACCATCCTGTTGACAATATACTTGGGAGTATTCAAAGAGGGGTAACTACTCGATCTAGATTGGCAAATTTTTGTGAACATTACTCGTTTCTTTCCTCTTTGGAACCCCTAAAGGTAGAAGAAGCCTTGGATGATCCGGATTGGGTGATGGCCATGCAAGAGGAGTTGAACAACTTCACTAGGAATGAAGTCTGGTCCTTGGTGGAAAGACCAAAACATAATGTTATTGGCACCAAATAGGTCTTCCGCAACAAACAAGACGAACATGGTGTGGTAACAAGGAACAAAGCTAGATTGGTGGCTCAAGGCTTCACACAAATAGAAGGTTTGGACTTTGGTGAGACTTATGCTCCCGTAGCTAGGCTTGAGTCAATTCATATATTACTTGCCTATGCTACTCACCATGATTTAAAGCTATATCAAATGGACGTGAAGAGTGCTTTTCTAAATGAACCAATCTCCGAATTGGTATATGTTGAGCAACCACCCGGCTTTGAAGACCCAAAGTTTCCTAACCATGTCTTCAAGCTCCATAAGGCGCTCTATGGGCTCAAGCAAGCCCCTAGAGCATGGTATGAATGCCTTAAGGATTTTCTCATTAAGAAGAACTTTGAAATAGGCAAAGTTGACCCTACTTTATTTACTCGTAAAGTTGATAAAGACATATTTGTGTCTCAAATATATGTCGATGACATCATATTTGGTTCTACTAACAATGCTTGGTGCGAGGAATTTAGTAGGATAATGACCAAGAGGTTTGAGATGTCCATGATGGGTGAGTTGAAGTTCTTTCTTGGATTTCAAATCAAGCAACTCAAGGATGGCACCTTCATAAGTTAAACCAAGTACACCAAAGATATGCTCAAGAAGTTTGACATGGAGAATGCCAAGCCCATCAAGACTCCAATGCCAACAAATGGACATCTTGACCTCAACGAAGATGGTAAGGCCGTCGATCAAAAGGTATATCGCTCCATGATTGGATCTCTTCTTTACCTTTGTGCATCTAGGACCGATATCATGCTTAGTGTGTGCATGTGTGCTCGATTTCAAGCCAATCCTAAGGAATGCCATCTTGTGGCTATTAAAAGAATCTTGAGATATTTGGTATACACTCCTAACCTTGGCTTGTGGTATCCCAAAGGCTCCACTTTCGGTTTGCTTGGCTATTCGGATTCCAATTACGCTGGTTGCAAAGTGGATCGAAAGAGTACAACGGGAACGTGTCAATTTCTTGGCCGGTCTCTAGTATCTTGGAGTTCTAAGAAACAAAATTCGGTTGCCCTATCCACCGCCGAGGCTGAATATGTCGCGGCGGGAGCGTGTTGTGCTCAACTCTTATGGATGAGGCAAACCTTGAGTGACTTTGGTTGTGAGTTTAGTAAGATTCCGCTCTTGTGTGACAATGAGAGTGCAATCAAGCTAGCTAACAACCCCGTGCAACACTCCCGAAAAAAGCACATAGATATAAGACATCATTTCCTACGGGATCATGAGATTAAGGGAGATATTGCTTTACAACATGTAAGCACCGAACGGCAACTTGCCGATATCTTCACTAAAGCTCTAGATGAACAAAGGTTTTGTGCTTTGAGGAGTGAACTGAATATCTTAGATTCTCGTAACTTGGCTTGAAACCTTAGAAACAAAATTGAAAGTGCATTAGATAGGTGTTCAAAAGAAAACCCTATTTTTGAAAAAGATTGTGTGCCTTTTGGTTTTGAAAATGTTGATTCTTCACTCAACTACTCACTTGGATTTATCGTTCCCATTGCTTGTTTGTTGGCTAAATCCAAGTGAATAGTTCTCTCAGGCCCTTAGGACTATATCACAAGTATTTCTTCCAAATCTTCTGTCCAAATCTATCTCCATGGAAGCAAAAACTCAGGGGGAGCGGAATCTCCGGATATTTCTTCGGAACCTCCGGAGGTTTCGGACTCTCCGGAACTTTTTTCGGAGACTCCGGAACTGGGCGGGTATTTACCCCTGGAGGCGTCGGTCAACCGGTCACTTTTACCCACTCGGGTTCTTTTTCACCGCCGCCGCTCCTGCTCCCTTCCCCTCTCCCCAATCCGGTGATTCTTGAATCCAACCAAGGGAAAGGCAAGAAAAGTTGTGGATCCTCCACTCCAAGGCGTGGAAACTCCGAAGGACCCTTGGATTCAAGTTTGAAATCCATCCCCATCTCTATCCACGGTACTCTTTCAAGTTTTTGCCCGATCTACCAATGTGGCCCATGGATTTGGATTTCCTTTGAGGAATAGACTCTCTAGGACCCCTGCAAAGTTTTCCAATGATCTTGTTCGATTCCCATGGCTAAATCTTTGGATCCCCAAATCCTAGGGTTTGAACTGCAGAGTTCCGGACTCTCCGGACCTTTTTCCGGAGTCTCCAAAACCCTCAGTTCCAAACCCTCTCTCATATATCAAAGTGCTTTACAATCACTTGCTTATCTTGGTGAAATTATCTCTGTGATTAGGCTATGGGGAGGAAGAGAATCACCCAGGGTCCAGACGCCAACCGTCGCATAAAATTGAGGCATGACCCAAGACGGGCTCAGGAAATTGAGGAAGAAGAGCAAGAGGTGATTCCTCCACCTCGTCCTCGAAGGACACGTGCTGCTACTGCTGCCAAAGCTGGAGCCTCTTCTAGTGCACCTCAGTATGCTCCTCATCCAGCCCCTCCACCTTTGATGGCACCATCTGTCATGCGTTCAAGGGCTGCTCCAACTCCTCCACCACCATAGAATTTCAGAAGAAGGGGAGTTGCTAATCAGGTCTGTCCTAACACTCCTGTGCACATCAATGTTGAGTTTGGACCTGAGCAAGAAAAGGCAGAGTACTTTCCTAGAATGCGTAGTCCCCAACCTAAGCCTGGCTTTGCTATCTCTATGCCAAGGGACTATAAGGGTCAGAAACTAGTAGTACAACAGGAGAGGCAGAAAAATCCATATGAGTATGAGCAGCTTGAAAGCATGGACTATAGGTTTTGGAATGAATTCATAGATATTTCTATATGACTGTGATTAGAAGGAAGAACAAGGCACCAATTAATGCTATGCAGTGGGTAGATTGGCAATACTATGAGCAAGCTAATGATCCACACTTTGATCAAGTTGTGGCTAAGTGCACAGAGTTTGGGCTATATGAGTTGTTGGGGTTCAACTACAATTGGAATGAGGAAATTATTGCTCAGTTTCATGCCAGCTATTACCATGAGCCCCAGGACAATTCCATTCATTGGACAACAGAGGGAATTCATTATTGCATTGACTATGTGAACTTCTCTAGGCTTTTGGGACTTGGGTCAAAGGATAACATGAGGCCATGTATTCATGAGGAGAAGAACCTCAAGCCCATTGATGTGCCCTACATGTTCTACAATCCAATCTTGGCCCATGAAGGAAAGAGCAACAATCTTCTGCCCTACTTCCATCATCTCAACAATATGTTCAGGGTGACAATTGATCCAAAGAATGGTGATTCTACAGGGCTGCATGCCAATGCTCCAAATCTGCTTCATCACATGGGTGAGCTTGATGTGCCCTTTTGTATCTTTGATTACATGTGGAATGAATTGAAGAGGGCCACATATGATGCAAGGATTGGTTTCCCATATGCTGCCTATGTAATGTATATGATTGAGAAGGTCACCAAAATCACCTTTCCTAAGGATGTGATGCATGAGCCTCTTCACTTAAGGCCTAGGCAAGGTGATGCCCCCCTCCCTCCCGTGGTGGACCTTCTCCACAACCTGTTCCATCCCGTGATTCATATGTTGCACCATCTGATGCTCCTACTCCTGCTCCTGCTGCTCCTAGCTCATCAAGGCAGAAAAAGGGTTCTATGGTTAAGAAAGTGCTTAAGTCTATCTTTTGCTTGTGCAAGCAAATTGCTAAAGATACAAATGAGAACCGTAGGGACATCATTGAGATCAAGAGTCATTTGGGACTGCCCACAGATACTTATCATGAGATGCCTGACATTGTTGATCCATTTGAAGAATGGGATGCCGAGGACAATGCTCCTGGTGTGACTAATGTGCCAACCACTCCTCCGTTCACCTCTGCACCATCTTTTACTGATCAGTTCTTTACCGCTCCAAGTACCTCCGCTGGCCCCTCCAAGATCGTTGATTATGATGTTGAAACTTCTGAGGAGGAGCCACCCAACTATCATGAGCATGATGATGATGAGGAGGACGAGGACACGAGCGAAGAAGAGCCTGCAGATGATGATGAGTAGAAGCTGCTGCTGCCTGCCATTTCTTTCCCTTTTTGGTGCTTGATGCCAAAGGGGGAGTGAAATCTATCTATTTATGTAATGGACAATGGCTGTGTAATAACTCTAAGTACTTGTGTGTAGAACTTGGGGCCTGAACCTTGTTTGTGTGCTTTGTGGTGAACCTGAACTGCTACTGCTTCCTTAGAATTAATCCTCTGATTATGTGTGGTAAATTTTGAATGTTTGATGTGTTGTGTGTCTTCTGGGCAGCAGGATCTTTGGAGTATCCGAAGAATTTTTCGGAGTCTACGGACCTGTTCAGAGATTCCGGACTTTTCTCCGGACACTCCGGACTTCTGGCTGCTCTCTCATTTCTGTTGTAGATTGTCGTGCTTAACTGCCATATGCCTTGCTCTAGTATATTTGGTATATATTCTTGAGCTTTTATTGATATTGGAATGTAATGAATGAGCTCTCACTTGTACTATATGCATTTTGACATTGTCATGGTCAAATTTTGAATTCAATTCAAGGCACATATTAAGGGGGAGTCATTTATTGCTATTCACTTGAGCATTATGATTATCTTGAAAGGTGTGTTGTCATCAATCACCAAAAAGGGGGAGATTGAAAGTGCATCTATGATCCTTTTTGGTTTTGGTTGATTAATGACAACATGCTTTAGTATTTAATGTTTGCAATGAAGCTTGCACACAGGTGACCTGTGAAATCAATAAAATGCTTATGGAGAAATGTGGCACTCAAAAGGGAAATGAAAGCATGGATGAAGCTTGTATGGATATTAATTTTTATTCTCTTGACAATTGAGTTTAGGAAAACCGTACTATCAAGAGGGATGCCGAAAAACTAGCTTGGTGATGACAAGGTGCTCAAAATATGAACTAACTTAACCATGAGAGACACCTTGCACTTGCACTTCACTTGGAAAATTAATTTAGAGTGCTTTACCTGTGAAGTTTCGGAGGTTCCGAACAATTGTTCGGAGTCTTCGGACAGTGGTGTTTGGAGAGAGGTGTTCTCCAAAATGTTCGGAAACTCCGGAGATTTTTCCGGAAACTCCGGAACTTAACAGGTCTAACGGCTATTTCGGCTGAACGGGTATTTATACCCCTCCGGTCCTCTCCTTTCTGCTCTCTCTGACTCCCTTTCGAACTGAAGCTTCCAAAAGCGATTCCAAAGCTCCTTTTCTCTCCCTCTTGCTTCCAAAGCTTGTTTTGGTGAGGGATTGAGTGGAGTTCAAGAGATTGTGCTTGTGAACTGATTCCCCATCATTTGAGCACCTTGGTCGCCTTCAAGCCGGTGATTCGCGTTCTTTACTCTTGGAGCTTCAAGCTCCTAGACGGCTAGGCGTCACTCAAGAGCAATCAATCCGCTGTGGTTGCCTTGAGAAGTTTGTATTACCCCTGCAGCTGAGTAAGTTCTTCATTTGACCATTGGGTTGAGTGGAGAAGAGGGAAGTGGTTTGGTGGATAAACCCGCCCTTCGTGGACTCCTCAATGGAGACGTAGGTTCCTTGTGTGGGACTGAACTCCGAGAAACAAATCCCTGTGTCTCCTTGTGATTGTTCTTGTTCTTGTGCTACTTGTTGCTATTGTGTTATATTCTAGGGTTTGGTCCCGATCTATCATCTGTGAAGGTTCCTGCTGCAAGTGACACTTGAATTGAGTTGTATACCTCCCAAGGTTGTATGGTAATTAGGCGATTTGATTTCCAGTGAGGTTTGATCTGTCATATTCATGTCGGCAATTATTTCCGGACTCTCTGGAAAAATCTTCGGAGTATCCAAATTTGTTCGGAACCTTCGGACTTTTCTTTGGAGTCTCCGCACTTTCTGTGACTAACAGTTGTTTTGAGCGAAATTTTTCAGATTCAACTATTCACCCCCCCTCTAGTTGACAACCTAGGTCCTTTCATTTTCCATATGTCTGCCTGATTCACCTTGATCCCGAAGTCATCCGACCTTATTTTCAAGTCTTTGCCCTTCCACAATCTTGGAGGTTGGTTCACCATAGATAAGAGCGAACGAAATCTGAGTTGAATTAGATCTTTGGCCTTCGTATTCCTCCATGCTACGCATGACCTTGGTCTTCATCCAAAAGTGCTCATTTATAGCTCAAAAACCTGCATAAACCAAAATCCTCCAAAAATACATGCATATGCGAAAACGGGATTATTTTGAGTGCCCAGTGGCGGGTTAGTATATGAATTGGTCCCAAAACACACTTAATTAGCGCTAAAAAAGTGTCGCTAACGAGCGTCAACAGTTACCGACTTAGGGGAGATATAAATCGCAGGGTATGGCCTCACGTCCAACACACATCGAGGCAATCATTCTCTCTGTATTCGTTATAATATCTAGGTCAGTGGAGTTTAGGCTAAGGCCCTGTTTGTTTGAGCCTCTGGGCAATTTTAGCCTACTAGCTTTTCGTGTGTCCAAAATCTAGATGGCACCGAAAGCCAGAAGCCTCTTTTCTTATGCTTTTCAGCTTCTGGCTTTTGGACATCCAAAAAGCTAGCAGTCTAAATGTGTCAAAAGCTCAAACAAATAGGCCTAAGAGTAGCTCTACCCTTGTGTTCCCAAGTCCTCTTAGAGAATTGAGTACGGCTCTTGCATTCTTTCCTTCTTGTAAGACTTTATGCTTATCAATGAAATTATCTTCTTTATACATAGTTGTGTTGGGTTCATATGCTATCTTATTAGTCATATTTTCTTATTATTGTTTATACTTGTGCCATATATCATGCATGATTAGACTAGTCGACCTATGGCATAACATCAGTTCAATGATCTTTATGATTGCTCTAGTTCTGTGCTTGTCAATCAGTAGGGTTGGAGCTATCTGGGGAACTAGAGTATTATTTAACAATGTAAGCGTGGTGCTCGGGTTAGTTAAATACCATTTGATGCAGGTATACCCCACGACTTGTAGATGTAGATGACATGTGGTGACAAACATGTCCATCTTTGACTCTTTGTAATTCTCCACATTCGAGTATGACGTAAAAGTTCGTAAATGCCATAGTGGGTTGGCAGAACAGTGCAGGGCAGTCTCTTGGTAGCGTCTGGGTGCCTAGATATAGGCCCTAACCATGTATATGTATGTGTGTATCTTAGGTTGACCAAATCCTTATAAAGAAGTATATAAGGACCCTTGGCTCTCCTTTCTCTTTCTTCACATAGTTTAGGTTATCGCTTTTATTTGAGTCTAGTTGTTTTTGTGTGTCACACTACTTCATTATTATCATTTATTCATGTTTGTATTTTGGTATATCAGTTAGGATATAATCATGAGCATATATAATAACTCTCTTAACCGTTGTCTTCCCTGCAGAAATACAAATAACGGTATCCTGAATACTCATGGTTGAAATGTTACAACGGTATCTGTGCCCTTCATTCTAGATCGAAGTCTCATATCTACTGATGCTACAGTACAAATGCCTAATCCAAGTTGAGCACCTAGGTGAACCGTCATAGCTCCTCAGATCTCTACTCCTAATCTACTTCTAAAAAGAATGAAGTGTGGACTTTTTTTCCATCCCTCGGTTCCCGTGCCCCTCTGCCTCTTGTTCGAATCACAATGCCTCCAAACATTCCAATCATCACAAAATTAAATATATACAAAATTTTAAAATCTTTAATTTATTTTAGTAGATGCTATAAACAGACAATAACCCATTTGAGCTTCGATTTGGCATGATAGTAAATTTAGATTTATAAATAAAAATAATTCTAAAAAACTATATTTAAACTCTCACGTGACATGTTTACACTCGAAATGGTTTGCAAAAACCTTAAAGCTTTGTGAACAAATACACTAAATCAAAAGTAACCCATTTTAATTTGATGTGGCATGATATTAAATTTAGATTTTAAATTTAAACTTATTCTAAAAAACTATATTTAAATTGTCATAGGAGGTGTTTACATTTGAGATGGTTTCAAAAATCTTAAAACTTCATGAACAAATAATATAAATCCAAAGTGACCTATTTTGTTTTGATCTGGCATGATAGTAAACTTAGTTTCTAAATAAAAATTTATTTTGAAAAATATATTTAAATTGCCAAATGAGGTGTTTACATTCAAGATTTTTTCAAAAATCTTAAAACTCTGTGAACAAATGCTACAAAACCAAAAGTGATCCATTTTGTTATGATCTGGCATGGTAGT
>CM014278.1:1642197-1676659 GCA_004135705.1 Alloteropsis semialata
CTCATGAATAGTCCGATGACTTGGCTGTTCGTCGGCTACGCGCTCTTGAAAATATTGAGGCTAATAAGCTTAGGGTGGCGAGGCATTATGATAAGAAAGTGAAAGGGAAAGAGTTTAAGGAGGGCGATCTTGTCTGGAAGGTTATTCTGCCAATTGGTTCTAAAGATCCCAAGTACGGCAAGTGGTCACCAAACTGGGAGGGACCTTATCAGATCGTCCGATGTGTTCCTGGAAATGCTTATATTCTACGAACGCTTAAAGGAGAAGTGTTCCCTAAAGCATTAAACGGAAAATATTTGAAGAAGTATTACCCTAGCATTTGGGTAAATTCATAAGAGCCGATGCTATGCGTCAGGCTTGAAAGCCGATGGAAAATCGCCTCAAGAACAAAAATAAGAGCCGATGCGATATGCATCGCCTTAAGGGCTATATACAAACAGGAGAAATACATTACATTATCAAGCCGTTCGATGACGGATCAGGCTGTTTGAAAAGGGATTGCATGTATATTCATATATATTTCTCGTACAAAAGGGTTTCAGAAGATAAAAGGATCTAGTAGGCGCCGATGTACTTTGTTCATCATTGCCAGAACTAGATTGAAAGAAGGAAGGACAAAAGGAAGCGCAAGTTTGAGGAGATATCTTCTTCCTTGAGTCGAAGAAATCCACCCCGGATGCAGTCCCTTGAAGAGCGCGCCGGTGGACGCTCTGCCCTAGCCTGTAAAGGTCACTCTATTACACCCCTCTGAAAAAACCTTCCCTTTGGTGAACCATGAGAGGAACCTCACGAGGATTCTTCTAGCGGAAGTTCCACCTGGATTCACTGCGGGATCAGAAGAGGGGGGGAGTGCCCTATACTTCTTCACGAGAATTCTTTTAGCAGAGGGGAAGGGGGAAGTTAAACCCTACATCAAATAGAAGGAGTTTGTGCTCTACCATGAATATTAGTTGAGCCATGGCTAAGGGATGGTGGAAGAAGAAGGCTTCAGGCGGTTATTTATAGCCAGCGGTCGATGGATGCGTTAAAGGAGGAATGGAATTCAGGGGACGCTTGTGGAAACCGTCCAAATGAAGAACAGTATTCTCGTGGAAATGTGGCATTGATTCGGAGATGCCGTAATTAAAGGAGGAGCGTCTTTTGAGGGGCTGCATTGAAAAGTCGTTTCGACTGAGTCAGAAGACGTATGGATACCCGCGAGGTAAATGTAGAGACCCATATCTGTTCAATGTCAGAGGTTATTGCCCAGGAGGAAGATTGAGGAGCCGTGCAGTACAGGGATGGGAAGTTTCGGCACGAAAATCGGTGAAGGAGTTATGATGACAGATACGAATTTTGGAACAAAATGATATTTTATTCCAAAATTGGGGGGCATGTGTTGACACCAGATTTTCGCACCTGACATACAGAGTCATATGGTAACATGAGACTGTACGGTGGACCCATTGACTAGTCAAAGCCAAAGGTGACAGAGAAGGAAGCCGATGCCAAAGAGGAGTCCGATGAAGCGGGAGTCCGACCCAATGACGAATACAGGGAGGAAAGACATGTCGGCTAAGGAAGGGGCGTATCAAATTCGGGAACTATTTCCTTTTCAGAAGATGTTTGAGAGTCCCGTTGTATCTTAAGTTTAGTTTGCCTTATTTAGTTAGTCTGGTCCGATCAGGACTCTCCATGACCAGGGTATAAATATGAACCCTCGTCCATTGTAAAGAACAATCCTCACATTCAATACAACCCGGCTTCACGCCAAAAACCCTAGTAGTAGTTACCGACGAAGCTCATTGGTGGACGGGCTGCATCAGTTCTGATCTCCGGCTTACCAGTAAGTTAGTCAATTTATCGAACTAGTATAGGCTTTGAATTGAGGCGCATCGCCCTTTCTCGTTTATACTGTTCAACCGATTTATCTCTGGATAATCAGGATTGATATAGATTCCCTACGTCGGAGCTAGATCAATATTGATTATTCAACAGATTATCGTTTATCGGGCTATACTTTAAGCCTAGATTCCCTACGTCGGAGCTAGGTATCAAGATTAGTCTAGATTCCCTACGTCGGAGCTAGAGTAATCTTGGTTACTAAAGATAGTCTTTGCGGTTTGTTGGAGTTGCTAGATTGGTTTAGATCTACGCCATGTGAATCAATTCTACTTCTTCAACGGCTTTGAGCATAGGTCTTGGTCCGATTTAAGCATTATTTATCTTACAGCATCGTTCTATGTCCGATCTTGCCTTGTGGTTTAATCTAGTTGTTCTTTGGGTATTACACTGGTGTAGATTCCCTACGTCGGAGCTGGATCTTTGTAATACGCTTAGATTAATCTTTGACTGTCATGTTTGGTCTAGATTCCCTACGTCGGAGCTAGGTTCATCTTGATTAGTTAAAGGAAGCTTTGGTTATGCCTTAATGCTATTTGAATGTTAAGTATGGTGTAGATTCCCTACGTCGGAGCTGGATCTTGCTTAATTGTTCAGTAGCATATCTTAGAATCAGAACGTATCTGTTAATGTTTTACCTGCTTATTTTGCTTAATCTGATCAACACCTGTGCGAGCATCTTGTCTAATTGACAGGTTGATAAGTTAAGTCAGATTATCTAGCTATCTGATCTGATCATAGTTAGAGAAATCTAGATTCCCTACGTCGGAGCTAGATTTCTCTGAAAAGGCTATAGTCCGATCGGTTGGTTAGATGGTCCGATAAGACGAGTCAAACTTTGATTATTTAATATCTTGTTTCAAGACATAGCTGATCCATTATTTTACATATTGGTCTTGTTTTATGCTTTATTTCATTATTTAAAGGCTAGTCTGTTATATCAATCAAGGTCCGATCCTGATTGGTCCGATCCTGAAGTCCGATTTGGTGTCTGATTGAGGTCCGATCACTCGGCCCGATTGACGTCATCATTGAGGTCCGATTCTGAGGTCCGATCAGTATCGGCCGATGCGTGTCTGATTGGGTCTTGGCTAAAATTCGACGCTTCTCCATCGTCTGAAATAGAGCCGGCACAATCGTAGAGCAATTTAACTGTTTTATTCCCCTTGTCAATTTCAGGTCAAATTGACTGGCACGCCGCGAACCTGAACTGGAGTGTAGACTGGCACTGGAGCGAAGCTGATCTCCCCGGTCATCGTGTGCTGCACGCGGGAGATACGTCCGCCGATTTTCCGCGTCAACATAGGGTTTCAGTCAAAACCTCAAAACTTAAATGCACAAAAATAAGGCATAAGCAAGGAGTGTTAGTTTAACAGGGGTCATGCTCCAGGGCTTGCCTTCTTGATCACCGGTGGCCTTGGGCCCTTTCGGACTTTGGTCCGGGTCTTGAGCAGTGGAGTAGTTCACTTCAGCGGCGACGGAATTACCCTCGGGCTCGACCTCAATCTCGTACACGCCGTCAACAATGGGGTGATCTACATGAGTCGCAAACATATGCATGAGATACATGAATGCATAAGCGATCAATTTCAAGAATAAGCACAACAACTCACATCACGGGATAATCATTTATGAATTTTAAACAACTAAGGAATTTAACTTGCACAGGAACCGGTCTGACCGGTTTTGAGACCGGTTTGACCGGTCTGGCAGACTGGTCAACCCAAAGTTCTTATGGTCGACTTAACTATTGTACAATCTAAATAGAACACCAATAAGTGACTCCTAGCCATAAGTAGTGTTCCTATGGCTGTACCCAACATTTAGCAAGCATGGTTGATAAGCAAAATTTAGGATTACTATTCCTCCTCCCATACCTTAACTAATTCTAAACCTACCCAAAGTCATGAACAAACGTTGGCCCTTAGACACTCAGCTCTACTCTACTAACCATATTAGAACAATCAAAAGTGGTTTGGCATGTCTAGCTCATGTATAAGACCCATCAAGCGATAATTAATCTCTCAAGCACTTATTCCTACACAATTCAGTACCTCAAGCATTACATAGTTTCCACATGCATATGATATACCACTGGAAAGATAATTTCATAAGGATTCTAGAAAGTCTATATTTGTGATTTTATGATTTTTCTGTGGTTTTATATGCATTTATTTGTAACCAGCCGATTTAAATCAAAGAAAAAGAAAAACAGCAAACATAAACGCAGCTAGGCCCCTAGACTTTGGATTTCTTACACCATAGCCCCTGCAGAATTACATCTAGGTCCTAGAATTATTTAGAAAACCCCCCACCCTTTCCAACTCTTACCCCTGTGGTCCTTCTTCTTCCTTGGCTTGAGCAGAATCGAGCTCGGCTCGACTGCAGGGACCGGCGGTGGCGTTCCGGCTCAGGGAAGGGCGAATGAAAAGGGGGAAGCGACCGGGGAGGATCGACAGGTTATGGAGAATCCATTTTGGCACTTGGATTGGGTGGAAGAGCTGCGAGAATGGCTGTCCACGTGAGGGGTGGGAGAGCTCGGCTCAGTGGCAATGGCGGCCGGGAATCGACGAATTCCCGGCGTGGGAAGCTAGGGCAAGGGCCAAAGATGGCTCGGGAAAGGAGAGGGCGGGTTGAGTGAGCGCTGGGCGTGAGGAATCGAACGATGGACGAGTGAGGGGGGTGAATTCGGCCCCGACGTTTTACTGCTCGACCATGGAGGACGGGAGTGGTTGAACCGTCCCTCCAAGCTCGGACGTGGCGCGCCCCCGAGGCACTGACCACGCAAATGGCACGGAGATACGCGGGCACATGTCCAGAGGCCGCGAGGATGACGCACGGCGATGCGGACGTCCATACCTGCGTTGGAGATGCCCATACCAGCGGCGGTGGTTGGGCACCGACTGTTGCGGTGGTGGGGTAAAACCCGCACCGCAACAGTCTGTCAGTCAGAAACACTGTGCCGACCAATATCAAAACCGTCATCTCGCGGGCCACCGACTGTTGCGGTGGTGGCATGTGATCCGCACCGCAATAGTCCGTCATGGGTAGCATCGCAACAGTCTTTCAATCCAGAGACGAATTTTACTGTTCCTCAGGAGCACAGACTGTTGCGGTCATGTCTTGGGCTAGGACCGCAACATCTGGTGGCTCCGATAATGAGTGTAAATAAAACGACCATGGAATGTTGCGGTGGTGTACAAGTGAGGGACCACCGCAACAGTCTGTCAATCCACAGAGTATTTTCAAATTTTTCCCTGGGGACCGGCTGTTGCGGTCATGGAAGAGGGCCGACCACCGCAACATCCTGTGGTGGCTTGAAAACAATTAGAACGAACACAGGACACCGATTGTTGCGGTGACCATCCCCAGCGGCACCGCAACTTACTGTCATCTCGACATTTACACTTTTCAAGTTAGTTTTGATTTGAGCTTTTGACAAACTAAGTCTTGTTCATGTCCAAGGGTTCTACATGAAACAATTAGGCACTTTCTTGGATAGAGACAATGGGATCTCTCTCTCTCTAACCCTCATTTACTATTTGTAGTACATTGTCTTTTAATAGTTTGACTTGATCACCTCCACACTCACATGCACAAACAAGCTGATCATGAAATGCTGCATACCATGATTGACTTAATTACTATAGTGACACCAGGGGTGTCACAGCCGGATATTTAGACCTGAGGTATGACTCCTCTTCCCAAATAGCTTCGTCCTCGATGTGATTATTCCACTGAATCTTGATAGGATGAATTTCATAAGTGAGATCGGGTTCCAAGGGAATTTCTTCATAAGAGATTGATTCTTATGGAACTCGAAGACATTTCTTGAGTTGGGATACATGAAACACATTGTGTACGGCTGAGAGATTCGTGGGGAGCTGAACTTTGTATGCCACGGGTCCACAAACTTCTAGAATTGGGAAAGGTCCAATATAGCGAGGAGCTAATTTTCCCTTCACACCAAATCTTTGAACGCCTTTGGTCGGTGAAACCCAAATATAGACATGATCACCCACTTCAAAGGCTAAAGGCTTTCTTCTTTTGTCATAATAACTCTTTTGGTGAGATTGTGCTGCCTGAAGATTTTTCTGGATTACTCGCACCTTATCTTCAGCCTCTTGGACTAAATCTGGTCCAAAGAAATTCCGCTCTCTAGATTCGGACCAATTCAAAGGGATTCGATACCGTCGCCCATACAAGGCTTCAAATGGTGCCATTCTTATGCTTGCTTGATAGCTATTGTTGTAGGCAAATTCAGCCAACGACAAGCATTGATCCCAAGTTTTGTCATAATGCATGACACAAGCTCTAAGCATATCCTCCACTATTTAATTCACCCTTTCAGTTTGCCCATCAGTTTGTGGATGATAAGTGGAGCTACGGATCAATTTGGTGCCTAAGGAAGCATGCAAATGTTTCCAAAAGCGAGCGACAAATTGGGTGCCTCGATCAGAAATAATTGTCCTTGGAATCCCATGATGGCAGACAATCCGATCGATGTAAATTTCAGCATACCTCTTGGTAGTATAAGTGGTGTTGACCGGAATAAAATGGGTGGTCTTTGTGAGCCTATCAATAATCACCCAAATAGAATCATGTCTACGAGAAGTGTTGGGCAAACCCACAATAAAATCTATGGCTATGTCATCCCATTTCCATGATGGAATAGGAAGTGGTTGCAAGGTTCCAGCTACCTTTAGATGGCTTGCTTTCACCCTTTGGCATGTATCACATTTGGACACATATTTAGCAATTTCTCTTTTCATTCTTGTCCACCAAAAATTCTCCTTCAAATCTTGGTACATTTTGTTGCTATCCGGATGAATATAGAATTTTGATAGATGAGCCTCATCAAGAATTTGTTTCTTTAGCTCATGGTCTTCCAAACCAAAGAATACTCTTCCAATCTTGCCGAAAGCATTTATATTTGGGCAAACCTTGAGCTAGCCCTTGCTTTATATGAGCAACTCCTTTATCTTTGGATTGTGCCATAATAATTCTTTCTCTCAAAGTGGATTCCACCACCATGTGGCTTAATGAGCCTTGAGGAATAATCTCCAAATTCAACTTGGACATCTCATGGCAAAGAGTGTCATTAAAAGATGTTGTGGTGAGACAATTGCATTGAGCCTTGCGACTTAAGGCATCGGCCACCACATTGGCTTTTCCTGGATGGTAATGCACCTCAAGATCATAATCTTTGATTAGCTCTAACCATCTTCTCTGACGCATGTTAAGATCGGCCTGGGTGAAGATATACTTGAGGCTCTTATGGTCAGTGTAGATATTGCAATGAGTTCCCATAAGATAATGCCTCCAAATTTTCAAAGCATGAACCACAGCAGCTAATTCCAAATCATGAGTGGGATAATTTACTTCATGAGGCCTAAGAGCTCAAGAAGCATAAGCAATGACTCTATCTTCTTGCATAAGCACACAACCTAGACCCGTGCCCGAGGCATCACAATAAACATCGAAAGGCTTGGATGTGTCCGGTTGAGCTAGCACCGGGGCTGAGGTTAGAAGTTTTCTCAAGGTGTGGAAGGCTTGCTCACATTTTTCACTCCACACAAATTTTTCTCCTTTCTTGAGAAGTTCAGTCATAGGCTTGGCAATCTTGGAGAAATTCGGGATAAAACGGCGATAATATCCAGCTAAACCCAGAAAACTCCGAATTTGGTGCACTGATTTAGGAGGCTTCCAATCCAGTACTTCTTGCACTTTTTCTGGATCTACAGCAATTTCTTTGGCTGAAATAGTGTGCCCCAAAAAATTTACACTTGACAGCCAAAAATCACATTTGCTGAATTTTGCATAAAGACGATGATCTCGGAGGCGTTGGAGAACGATGCGGAGGTGCTGAGCATGTTCTGCCTCATTTTTGGAATATATCAAGATGTCATCAATGAACACGACCACAAATTTATCCAGCTCGGGCATAAAGACGGAATTCATGAAATACATGAAGTAGGCCGGAGCATTGGTGAGACCGAAAGACATTACTAAGTACTCATAGAGCCCATAGCGAGTTGAGAAAGCCGTCTTCGGTATATCACTGGGTCGAATTTTGATTTGATGATACCCGGAGCGTAGATCAATCTTCGAGAATACTTTTGCTCCAGACAATTGATCAAAGGGAGCATCAATGCGGGGAAGTGGGTACTTATTTTTGATAGTCACCGCATTGAGAGGTCGGTAATCAACACATAACCTCAAAGTTTTATCTTTCTTTTTCACAAATAGAGCGGGGCAGCCCCATGGTGAAGAGCTAGAACAAATATAGCCCTTGTCTAGCAATTCTTGAAGTTGGACTTTTAGCTCAGCTAATTCTTTTGGCGCCATTTTATAGGCCTTTTGGAGATAGGAGATGTACCGGGCTGTAATTCAATCACAAATTCAATGTCCTGGTCAGGTGGCATTCCCGGCAATTCATCAGGAAATACATCCGGGTATTCACATACAACCGGGATCTTCTCCAAAGGGGTCTCGATCGCGGAGAATGCACAAGAATTTCTGATGTCTTGGCGAGGTAGGTATAAGGTGGAAGCACCATGGGTTGAAGAATTGATTTCCACACAACGGGAAGGAATATCTAAATTGACCCCGTGATTCTCCATCCAATTCATACCCAAAATAATGTCATCCCTTGATTCTCCAAGAGAATGAAGTTAGTCTCATACACTTTACTACCCAACTTGAGAGGTACCTTTTTCATAATTTGATGAGATCCTATTCGACCTCCAGGTGTAGATATGACATATTGTTGAGTAGTATGTGTAAAAGCAAAATTGTGTTTGGTAGCAAGTTTATTACTCATAAAACTATGAGATGCTCCAGAATCAAATAAAACATGTGTAGGCATATTGCGGATAGAGAAAATACCCAACATCACTGGAGCACCAGCAGGGAGTTCATCCATAGTAGTGAAATTGAGCCTGCCCTGCCTGACAACTGCTACTTGCTTCTTGCCTTTATTATTGGCTTGATTTGGAGCATTATTCCCACCTTGCTTGGGAAGCTTGCAATCTCTAGCAAAGTGGCCCGGCCTACCACAATTATAGTAGGGAGCATTACTGGGACGAGGCGGCTGCTGTCCCTGGGCTGGAGCACGATACCCCTGATTCTGCTGCTGTGGAGGCCTAATAATCCATGACCCTGGTTGAGGGGCCCTCTGATAGGACTGAGAAGGATTCTTCTGCACCAGACGGAATTTGGGCGGTGGAGAACTAGATTGGCCAACTGGGACCTTCCTCTTCTTCTCAGCTCTATGTGCATTAATGCTGTCCTCCTGAGTGATAGCCATGTTTACCAAATCAGCGTAGTTATCAGCCTTGACAAGGGAAAGCCTGTCCTTTAGCTTTGAGCTAAGGACGGCGGAAGCGATCCTGTTTCTTCGCATCGGTATTGTAACGTCCCGACCCCACGGGCCCAGGCCCGCTTACGCCTGGCAGCTCTCTAAGACCTCGAGAATGCCCTCACAGACCAACACGAGTCTTTTCTGCGCACTTTGTCCTCACGCATGCGCACCCGGGAAGGACTTCCCGGTCGGTCACCCATCCCGAAATTGCTCCAGGTTAAGCACGCTTAACCTCAGAGTTCTTTCGAGATGAGCTCCCGGAAAAGAAGTTGCAACTTGTTGGTATGAGTATTCTATGAATCCTATTAAGCCTTGGGCCAGGATGTCACAGGTATCAATATGATAGCCCGCATATGGTGCCAATTGATTGAAAGCCTGGGCATACTGCAGCACATTGCGCGTGCCCTGGGTTAGTGCAAGGAACTCATTCAATTTGCGGTCCATCAAACCGGCAGGAATGTGGTGAGCACGAAAGGCATTCTTGAACTCCTCCCAAGTCACCACGTGATCAGCTGGGAGCATGCCATTATGATTGTCCCACCAGAGACGAGCTGAGCCTCGCAATTGCTGAGCAGCAAAGCGGGCCTTATTAGCAGCTGAGCAAGGTGCCACCAGCAAAGCAAACTTGGACTCAATATTACTGAGCCAAGCATTGGCATCGAGGGGATCCTCCGTCTTAGTGAACAGAGGTGGATGAGTACTCGTGAAGTCCGAGTATGTCACCTCCTGAGGATGTTGGTTGTGACGTCCGCCCTGTGGCTGCGGATTCACTTGCCCTTCGGTCAAGCACCAAAGAAGCTCCGTCTGCATCGCCAATATCTCAGCGAGATTGGTGGGCAGAGGTGGCGGGAAAGGTAAACCACCATCCGGAGTTTTCAACATCTGCATTAAGTCATAACTCCCATTAGTCATGCAACTCCTAGAATTACAAAAATATTAGGATGATAAAAATACTAACAAACATAAGAATGATTCTTTGCAAAGTTAGTATAAATCATCATCCTTTATGTTGGTACTCGCATTTCTAACTTGCTAAAGGGCAATAAGGAAGCTACCAACATTGGATTCATTGTTGAGGTCGGACCCTGTGGGCTAATAGTTTTCCGCAGCGAACGTGGAAATTCGTATCCATAGTTCTATTAACCCAAAAATTCTCATCTTTTACCAGAATAGAGGTTATATTTTTCTCTAAATATTTTGTATTGGGTGGTCAGACTGTTCCCAATTGGAAGAATGTGAAATTTGCGATTTCTAACTGGCTGTCGTTCCGAAAGTTTCAGCCAACTGAATCAGGGTAATTCAGCCATAACTTTTGTTGCATTGCTCCAAAGGAGCTGAACTTTTGACACAAGCTAGATCATGAAATTTTGTACAAGTTTGGTATTCATGCCTCATGGGAAAAAAACATCATTTACTAGAAGTAAAACTGAGGACATGCCTATTGCACAAAGCTGAAAACAGCGTATACACATAGATAGTTCTTCCCTACTCCGTGGCATATCTTACAAAATCCATGAAACAATTTACATCATCCTTGCAGTAGAACAAAAGTCTACCATTAGTTCAAGGATTACATTCATGGACACAAAATAGAGTCATCCCCTAAAACATCATCTAGTCAGAGTCAACAAGATAGATAGAGGGTATGGAGGAAGAGTTGGTGGATTATGAAGATGAAGAGTTGCTATCACAAGAAAAGGAAGAAATGGCTCAGGTGGATGCTCTTTTTGAAGAGAAGACAAGTAAGCTCATGGAAGCTAAATGTATTAACATTCAAACTACTGATATTGAGATGCTGCCAGAAATGAATCTGGGTGAGAAAGGTGGAGAAGGAGACATTGAACAGGGTCAAATAGAGAGGGAAATTCTGGACATGTATGGGTCTAATGAGAATAATGGTTGCACTGAAGTTCAAACAAAGAGGGGCAAATCACCAATTATTGCAAAGCGTAAAAGCATGAGAAGTAGTGTATGCTCTAAAGGGACCATTCAAGGCAAAGCTGAAGCTATAAAATAGAAGCAAAATGAACTGCCAGGTAATACTTCGAGCTTTACCATCTTTAATTCTATAGATAATTCTCATTTTGTGAAGGTTGCTATGGGGAGCAATGTAGAGCTAGGTGAATCAGTAGATAGTATTGATACAACAATCAAGACTTTACAAGCACATGAAGTGGCCAAGGCTGCCCTACTCCTGGCTAAGAAAAAGATAGAGGGAGGATTAATAAAGGCTGATGTGGCCACTGATTCTGTGCATTATGAGGAAAGCAGCTTACCTTTGGGGAGTGATGAGGTCAATGCAAACAATATAATAGAGGGATCTTGTCAGATTGATGTTGAAGGGAAATCTCTGGACAAAACAAGGAAGAAAGCGGCAGCTAGCCGCAAATCTAAAAAGAAGTCATGATAATTCTATTTTGGAATATTCGGGGTCTGGGAGGTGCTGATAGAAGGAAACAGTTAAAGGAGCTGATGTCTAATCATAGAGTGGATGTTGTTTGTTTACAAGAGACCATCAAGGCTGATTACAATAGAGGAGAACTAAAAGCTTTAGAGGTGGGAGGTAATTTCTCATGGAACTGGACAGCAGCTAGTGGTCACTCTGGTGGAACACTGGTAGGGGTTAAACAAGGGGACCTTGATGCAGTTGATATGGATGAGGATGAGTTCTTCTCTAGTGTGAAAATATACAATAGAGAGGATAAAAAGAGCTGGGAGGTCTTAAATGTTTATGGCCCTGTACAGGTGGAAAGAAAAGCTGATTTCTTACAAGAGCTGCAGAATAAGATCCAAAGGATAGAGTGGCCCTTTATGATTGGTGGCGACTTCAATATGATTAGATATGCATGGGAGAAGACATCTGATAATTTGGATCAAACATGGATGGACAACTTTAACTCTTTCATTCTTGAAAATGGGGTCAAAGAATTGGAGAGAAAGGGAAGCAGATTTACTTGGACTAATAAGCAAGAATCTCCAATTATGTGTGTACTTGATAGAGTTTTGGTTTGCCCTGAATGGGATATGTATTATCAGATGGCTACCTGTGAATCTTTAACGAGAGTGGGATCTGATCATACTCCAATTCTGGTCAACGCTGCAGATTCAAGAGTGAAACATAATTATGTGTTTAGATTTGAGGCGGCTTGGCTTACACAAGCAGGTTTTAGAGAGAGAGTTATAGAGAGAATCCCCCCACGCAATAATTTACATATTCAAGATTACTGGAAAATATTTAAGAGTGACATCAGAAGATTTTGTAAAGGCTGGAGTGCGAATACTAATAGTCAGATGAAAAGAGAGAAGCGGAGTCTTATAACTGAACTGGAAACCAGGGATAGAGAGGCGGAGAGACATGGGCTATCTGTTACTCAGTGGAGAGTGAGATATGGTACAGAGGTGAAATTGGAAAAAATTTATCTGTACGAAGAAATTCAATGGCAAAAGAGAGGAGGTGTCAAATGGATCTTAAAAGGCGACTCTAATAGCAAATTCTTTCATGGCATCGCAAACGGAAGGAAAAAGAAGTGCACTATTTTTTCTTTGGAAGATGGAGAAAGAGAGATAAAGAATCAAGATGAGTTGAGATCACATATAGAAGGCTTTTATAAGAATCTTTTTGGTGAAAGAGTAACATCTAGTGTTAGGCTGGGAGCGAATATATGGCAACAAAATGGTTCTCTTTCTGAAGAGGAAGCTACAGAACTCATAAAGCCCTTCTCTATGGAGGAAATTGAAGCAGCTTTGAAGGAGATGGATGCCAGTTCTGCTCCTGGTCCTGACGGTTTCACAGTTGGGTTCTATAGAGCTTTTTGGGAACAAATAAAAGGTGTTATTTTTGAAATGTTCCAAAACTTCCATAGAGGTGAACTTAATATTTCCAGGATTAACTATGGCCTGATTACTTTGATTCCTAAGCTTAAAGAGGCAAATAGCATTCGACAATACAGACCGATTTGTGTTCTCAACGTTGATTATAAATGGTTCACCAAAGTTCTAACTACTCGTCTCACAACAGTGGCGGAAAATTTGATCAGCATGACACAAATTGCTTTCATACCTGGAAGATATATACTAGAGGGAGTGGTTACTCTACATGAAATACTCCATGAAATCAGAACAAAAAAATCCACGGGGATTATATTAAAATTGGATTTCGAGAAGGCATATGACAAGGTCAGTTGGAGCTTCATGATTGAGGTGTTGGAAAAGAAACAGTTCCCGCAGAAATGGATTGGCTGGATTAAACAAATTATAGAGGGTGGCAAAGTGAGTATCAACATTAATGGTGTCCCTGGAAATTTCTTCAAAACTTTTAGAGGGTTGAGGCAAGGGGACCCTTTGTCTCCGCTACTCTTCAACTTAGCAAGTGATGCTTTGGCAACAATGCTGGAACATGCTAAACAGAATGGAAGTATTAAAGGTTTGGTACAACACCTAGTAGAGGGTGGGATTACGCACTTGCAATATGCTGACGACACGATCATTTTTATAGAACTGGAGGAACAGTCAATCTTGAACACAAAAATGATCTTATACTTTTTTGAAAATATGTCTGGTCTCAGTATTAATTACCAAAAAAGTGAAGTTTATGTTCTGGGAGCAAGTGTAGAGGAGCAAAAGAGGGTGGCTGATATTTTTAATTGCAATATAGGGACATTTCCTATGAAGTATTTGGGTATAATGGTCAGTGATCAACATATGAATGTATCAGATTTGGCTTATGTGCATCAGAAAGTAGAGCGTCGAATACCAACTTGGCAGGGAGCTAACTTGTCATCTGGAGGTAAAATGATTCTGGTAAAATCGTGTCTTAGTTCTATTCCCATGTACACTATGGGGGTTTACCTTCTGCAAGAGGAAATACATAAGAAGATGGACACGGCTAGAGCAAATTTCTTCTGGCAAGGTGGCAGTGCTAAAAGGAAGTATCACATGGCTAAATGGGATATGCTTGCAGTCCCAAAAGAGGCAGGTGGGCTTGGTTTCACAAATACTAGAGTGATGAACAAATGTCTGTTATCTAAGTGGATTTACAAATTGGAGAGAGGGGATGATAACATATGCTGTAATCTGCTTAGGAAAAAGTATCTAGGGGATGCGGGCTTCTTCTCAACAAACTATAGAGGTGGGTCACAATTCTGGAAAGCACTGCAAGAGGTGAAACAATGTTGCTCGAGAGAGCTAAAATATGTGGCTGGTAATGGAAAGAAAATCAGGTTTTGGTGGAAAGTATGGATTGGTGATTGTCCTTTACACATTGTTTTCCCAGCCATTTATGAGATTTGCTTTCAACAAAATTGGACACTTGCTAGAGTGCTACAGAATGGTCATTTAAATCTTACCTTTAGAAGAAACTTTGGTACCATAGAAGTAGAAGAGTGGGTCAAACTAAATGACATGCTATCATCTGTATCTTTAACTGACGAAATGGATTCTGTTAAGTGGTGTTTGGAACGATCAGGAATCTTCTCAACCAAATCTCTATACAAGGAATTAACCTTCCCTGGCATGATTAACAAGTGGATGGTCAGGATTTGGAAGGCAAAACTACCGCTGAAGATTAGATTCTTTCTCTGGCAGGTTTGCAATGACAAAATTCAATCAGCTCAACAATTAGTCAGAAGGAATTGGCCAGGGAGTGAAGATTGTAAGCTATGTGGGAGAGTGGAATCAACTAATCATATTATGTTTACCTGTCACTTGCCAATCTTTGCTTGGTGCATTTGTAGAGATGCTTTTAATTGGCCTCAAATCCCTGACAATGTTGACAGTTTTTATGATCTATTGAATATGGGCTATTCTCACATAGAGGGTGATTCTCTTGTGTTTTTGTTTGGTTGTCTGACCTGGAGTTTATGGCTTACTCGAAATGATTTTGTTTTTAATAATATTGTGATTACTAATCCTGTTATTGTCATATACCGGATTTTGTCCTTTATGCAGAAATGGATAATTCTGAGCAAGGGGGAAGGACGCCAATCCTTGGAAGAGATGATTCAGAAGCTACACCAGCAGATTGCCGGATCAAGTGCTTTTGAGAGGGAGCAGTTAGAGGTGTCTCCGCAAAGAACAAATGATACCAATGAGATCGTTTACCCTTTACCTGTTGGCTTAGACCTGTCTTTCTTAGAGGGAGATTAGAGTGGGTGATCTTTGTGTTCTTGTCGCCTAGGTAATACCTGTTGTTAGATGAAACTTTTGAGTGTTTTGCTGTGCTTGATCGGTGGGATCAGCACTTGTCTATGCCTGGCATGTACTAGCTGGTAACCCCAGCATCAACAATACTTGCTTTATACAAAGCTGGGCCTCTGGCCTGTCATCTAAAAAATTCAGATAATACCTGGACTCCGCCTGATGTGAGGTGAGCTTATGGCGGTGAACAAATTCTGTGATTAACACCGATGCACGCACAACGGCAAGAATTTGGATTCGATTTTTAATGGAAGCAGAGTGTTTGGAGATGGGACAGCGGCTCAGCCAAGAAGATTGGGGAGGAACCGAGGAGGTGAGAAGATGCCGCCCCGGCGGCCTTGAGCGGCCACCGCCGCCGTCGGCGAAGGAGCAGACCGGCTGGAGGTGGCCAGGTGGGTGGCGGCCGGTCAGTGGGGTAAAAAGAAAACAGGGGTGGTATTGGGCCTGGGCCTTGTCCTGAGTGGGTTTCTTTCGCTATCTTGGTCTTTTTCTTCGGTGACCCGAGGCATAAATGGACTACCGGCATTATTTCGATTAATCTTCGGTGAGCTGAAAAAATCGACTAAAATTAATCAGAACTTAGAACCAAACTGGTTACCGATTTTTCAGATTCAATCAGTTGTTTTCAATTATTGGGTAATTATGGCGAGCCCTAGCTGCGAGGATGTCAAGGGCTGCTGCATAGAGAATCTAGGGTTTTGCTCCAAAAAAACAGAGAATCTAGGGTTTTGCTCCACCTTTTTAATTTTTTTATTTACTAGCAAATATGTGGGTGCATTGAACAAAAAATTAAATAAATATTGATATCTAGAGATAATATTATGTCCGCCACATTCATGATTCATATAAATTTAGATATCATCGATTAATTTAGAATCTTATCGACTATCTATAAGATCATGAACGATTTTTTTTGAACGGTCTCCTTATCATTTCTAGCATGTTCTCACGACAAGTAATTAAAAAGGCGCCCAAGCCTTGGACGGTTCTATCCTCAAAAGAAATGGAGGAAAACAAAGGAGGTATAAAACATGCAAATCGTATGACAAATATTTGGAAACAATTTCTCGTGCGTCATACAAGAATAACACCATGATCATGATTTGCAGTATCAGATTTGTTCATAATTGTTAACATCAATTTTTTCTACCCTCACATTGGGCTGGACATTGGAGAGTTTTAAAAAAATACAAATGCATGCATTACTCCACTGCGGAATGATACGGGATATCAAGCTAGTACGGTGCATCATGCATGTAGAGGAACCTGTTGGGCATACGGGATATTCACGTTTCCACCCATACGTGTGCCGGTATAGGTTCCAGCCGATTCTCCTTGGAACGTTTCTCTCGTGATAGCTTTTGGCAGCGATTCTGCTGAGAATCCGAAACATTTCTTGCTGCCAAACGCACCCTTATACCTCCAAAACGATCTTGAATCTACAGCCAGATCCCAGAAGTAAATTGAAAAGATTTACATTTATATGAATCATCTTATTTACAGTTTAGACAGAATATAAATGTTTAAACCAAAATACCCAAAATACCAAATAAAAGTTAATTTACAACTGACTTACATTCAGAGATAATCATTAGAGCACCCACTGGTTGATGATGTCGTCGCCCAGGGTGTAAACCGTGTAACACTCGGATTTGTGCTTGATCATTCGAAGCCCCCTGCTGCCGTTCGGCACCACCTCCACGGCGGTGAAAACAGCAAGCGTCTTCCAAGGCTGAAAGCCATCCATGTCGCGTGGCTTCGCATCACAGAAGAGTCTGGTGATGCAAAACCTGGCGGATCCCAGGTGAGCAAGGTAGGATCCAACTTGGATCCACCCCTTGGGCGGCCTGAGGTCTTCCCAGACATTGCGTGCGACGGGGGCACGCCGCCGCCTGGCAGCTCCGGCGAGGTCGAAGGCACAGAGAAGGTTGCTGCCCTTCTTGCTGGAGAGGCCAAACCAGAGCTTGAACTCAGGGACGTACTCGGCAAGGCCACGGATTGGCAGCGTCCAGTCTCCCTGCTTGGCCCAGCTGTTGCGCTCCGTGTCGAACGAGTAGGTGCCATCATCTTCCTCCTCCGTGCACACCCACAACTCCGAGCCTCCGACCACCGCGTACCCATGGACATGGGCGGGGCGGTAGGGCGGCGTCGGGAGAGAGCGGCAGCGCATGTCGACGCCGTCAGGGCCACCATGCTCGCGGACGAGAGCCTCGAAGCAATGCTGCTTCTCGCCGAGACAGGGCACTCTATGGAAAGTGTCGAGGACGTAGAGTCCGTCCCCAACAGCGATGGACACGGGCATGTCCTTGGCTCTGCTGAAGCTGGGCGCGGCGCACATGGCGCGGCGGCCGGCGTCGAAGATGGTGGCGCGGCCCATCTGGTCCGTGGCGAGCACCTTGCCACGGTCCATGAGCATGAAGTGCATGCTGCCGTTGCGCTGCTCCGAAGAGGGGGCGTAGAAGGTCATGGTGGGGCGAGGCAGCCGGGCGTCCACCATGGCCGCAGACTCGACCGGCAGGGATCTCGGATGGAAGAAGCGTGACATGTTGATGCGGTACAGATCCAAAGTGCATGGCTTCTGCCCGTCCACCGCCAGATACACAAACCGCCGCAGGAAGCTCGCCATTTGGAGCTAAGCCAGCTGCTGTTGCTGCCCTTTTTTCTCTGCTGAGAGGGGGAAAAACATGCGCCGGAATTCTTCAGAGCGACAAAAAGTTGCATCGGAATTCAAAGAACAAATCTTGATTGATGTCTCCGTCAAGATCATAAAACCAAATCACAAATTCCGAGAATACCTGGACTCAGCCTGATGTGAGATGCGCCGATGGAGGTGAACAAAATTAGACCAGGGTTTGGACTCGGATTTTGCCCGTGTTCAGATGGAGGGACAAATTTTTTGCACCTTACTTTGATCACTAATTAGGGGTATTAAATAAAGTCAGTTTACAAAACTACCTCCACAACCCCTGGCAAATTCGTGAGACGAATCTAATGAGGCCTTTGACCGCACGATCAGAGGATTATTACTGTAGCAAATCATGGATTAATTAGGCTCGTTAGATTCATCGCGCAAAGTTGCACTCATCTGCAAAATATTTTGTAAATAGACTTCATTTAGTACTTCATGCATGCAAAATTCCTTGAGAACAATTTTTTGTCCCAACCATTCGAACGCGGCCTTTGATGGAAGGAGTGTATAGAACAATAAAATAATAGGCATGATATAATAAAATGGACCTTGCCGACACGGATTCCGAGACCAATTTATGTTCGGCGGCTCGGCTGTGTCGTTGTGAGGAAATTTTAAAATGGACCTTTAAACCACCGTAATAGAACAATAAAATAATAGGCATGATATAATAATATATTATGTAGCAATAAAATGTATTAAAAATTGTCTAGATCGAAGATAAAAATAACAAATAATCCAACTATCCAACGCTATCATGGCCAAATCATATAGTTTTCATATGCATGGAAGGACCAAAAGTAGAATCAAAGAATAAAAATTAGGACCGAAAGTAGAATCTAAGTATAAAAATTACCTTAAGCTATGACTTGGCTGCAGCCGTGCTCCATTGCTTCTGCCGGAGTGGCGAAGTGCTGATCATCTGATGCAACCAATTTATACACGGTCACGATCCAGCAAAGGCAATCACGCACCAAGGTCTGCGCGCCTGCGGCTGGGCGGCGGCGCTGCTGCGGCAGAGCAGCCCTAGCGCGAGACGGCGACAGCGAAACCGCCAGGCGCGAGAAGTCGATCACGACCGCGAGAATGGAAATCGGGGGCGTGTTTAGTTTGAAAAGAAAGTTTGCGAAAAAAAAGTTTTCAATTCTAAATCAAAGATTAGGAGGACTAAACATGATCTAATTATAAAACTAAATACACGGTTGGACGGAAAATCGCGAGACGAATCTATTAAGCCTAATTAATCTGTCATTAGAGATTGTTTACTGTAGCACGATGTTGTCTAATCATGGCCAAATTAGGCTCATTAGATTCGTCTCGCAAAGTTACCGGGAGTTATGGAATGGGTTTTGTCATTAACACACGTTTAATACTTCATGCATGTAAGATTTCCTTTGATGAACAGTAAAGTTTCAAAATTTCACCCTAATCTAAACAGGCCCTGATCCCAATTCGTTCAAGGCGATCACGAACCAGCGCGCCGCGCCGCCCGCGCGTCAGGTTTCGGCCTTGGGATCGTGGACGGACTGTTGGGCCTATTGATGGGCTGCGGAGAAAAAAAAAAGGATCCCTGAAAAATGGAGACGCTCCGACGGAACGGAGTCAGTGGCCGAGTGGAGTGGGACTGAACACCGCGGCGCCGGCGCAGCCGCACCGCAGCAGCTTCTTTTGGCTCGGATCGTCGTCCGTGAGCACCACGTGTCGGTGTCGCCTGTCCACCGGCGCTCCCGGTCTCGGGCTCTCGGCTCTGGACTTCCGCCCTGCGCAAGCAACCTCTGCTGCCGTGCGGCGCTCCTCGGCCGCGCCACACCAACCCCCTTCACGCCTCGACGCGCGTTCCGGCGTCTCGCTGCCGGTGGTTCCCACGCGCCCGGTGGGCCACCCGTGTCATGAAGCGCGAGCACGCGCCGGCGAGTGAGGCTTGCAGGAGAAAAGCCTGGGCTCTCGTCCTGGCGTCCTCCACCCGGCGCAGGCCGTCTCCGTGCACCCGGTGTTGGTACGCCGAGGAGTAGGGGCGCGCCTGCCGCCGCAGCTGGCGCACCAACACCCGGCCCACCCCCACCTCCACCTCCACCCGAGACCGCACGGCAAAGCGAAGCGCGGCAGCTGGCCGCGGCTGCCAGGTCCAGGACAAGAGGAGCGCAAAAACCCCAATTCCCCGCGGCGCGGGGCTGGGGTTTTCTTCTCCGCCTCCTTCCTCTCGAAGCTTCATTACTACTCCTCCTCACCGGAAGAGCGCGGCGGCGAGAGAGAGACGGGGCGAGGTGAGCCATGGAGAGGGAGGCGCCCTTCGTCTACCGCAGCTTCAACACCGACGGCACCAGTAAGCCCCTGCTGATACCTTCCCTTCCGTCGCTCCTGCTCCTGCCGCTGATCTCTCCCCGTGCGAGTGGGAGATAGACTGCGATCTGCAATGTTAATGGCGATCCGACTCGCTCTGTGTCTATGTGTGTGCAGGTGAGGCCGCTCTCCTCAAGGCCGCCCTCGACGGCGACCTTGGCCGAATCAAAGGTACAGAAAGCTTGCCCCCTGTATGCTCCTGTGCTTAATTTACCTATCCGGTGCCTATGGTGACGCCTAGAAAAACCAAAGCCAGCAATATGTCTCTTGAATATATTTTTGATTGATAGTGGGAGCTGTGCCTACTTCACAATGACGTTTGTCAGGAGGGGAAAATTAGATAGATGTCTGATAGGAAGCGTCCCAGCCTAATCATATGCTTTCTTCCATTCTTTTGAGACCAACCCATATGATTTGTTGCAATTTTGGTTTAGGCACCATTAGTCAATTGTAATGGAAATTTGATGGGGATAACCCCTTGCCACTTTGTAAAATAAATTTGCATTATAGTGTCTATGGAAATTATTCTCTTTCTGTTTAGTGGCCCTGTAAATAGCGGCCCAGACTCAGTGATTTGATCATGCGTTGAGGTCAGCCTTCATAAGGGGTTTGGATTAGCACTGTATGTCCAAGTTATTCTTTTACCCAGTTCTAATTCCAAGTTATTCTTTTACCAGTTCTAATTCCAAGTTATTCCTTTACCAGTTCTAATTCCAAGATTACTTGCGTAGATCCTTCATCATGACAGTGAGAGCATTGTCATTATCTTTTGTTCACATTCAACATTCTAGTCATATCGTGGTCATTGGTCAAGTCTTCACTATACATTTCGTGCAAATTGAATATTTACTGCACCTAGCTTCTATTGTTCACTTTGCATAGTGAGGGTGTTGTTTGTGATTGTGCATTGCATTTGTTGGTTATCCTATTCCTCTCCCTCAGTATGATTTGTTTTGGTGTTTGTGTTGGACCAAAGGCATTATGGGAAGCCTTGGCATACTAAACAGCGACCGAGCATCAGTCTTTTCTTTCACCAAGGGCGGCTTTGGGGTGCTGCACTGCGCAGCATGCCAGGGTCATTTGGAGGTCTGCAAGTACCTGGTGGAGGAACTAGGGGGGGATCCGAACACGACTGGGGGTGAAGATCAAGGTCTACTTGAAGGTCGTTCGTTCTCTGTCATTTATGGGTGTACCTTTGGCAGTTGGCACCTTGCAATATGGCTTGTCTAAATTGTGCTTCTACCTTTTTGCATCGCAGGTGTGACACCGCTTATGATTTCTGCTCAATCTGGCGATATTTCCACTGTGAAGTATTTATTTGATCATGGCGGTGATCTAATGAAACCAGATGCAAAAGGACGGACAGTTCTACACTATGCCGTTTGCGCAGGTTGCTCTCCCGCCACAGAAGCACCCTCTTATGTTGTGCACCGATAATATCATGAAAGTACTTTCAACTAGAAATCTGCTGATGATATTTTTCATTTGTCATGTGGCTAGTCTCGTTACTTGTTTGTTTTTGATATATTACTTTCATAGTTGGATATCACCACTCTTTTATACTATGCTTATTTGTAGTGCAGCAATTTGGCGATTAACATTTTTATTATGTAGTGTGTATCTCTGTGGATTCTACTGGTCATGACTTATTGAATTATCTCATTCACCACAGGTAGCTCTACAGTAACAGAGTTCCTGCTTTCGAAAGGAATACCTGTTGACATAGACTGTGGCTTTGGGACACCACTTTATCATGCTTCTATCAATGAGCAGGATAAGACCGTGAAGATTTTGTTGAACCACCATGCAAATGTACCCTGCCGCACTGTTTCTTATTTTATTTCCTTTTCTTTTTCAAAGTTAATATGGATAGATAGAGATTTGCTTTGCTTGATCAACTAATAGATGATGCGGACAAATGTGTTCAAACAGGGCTGTTTTGGTTGCCTGGTCGACCTATCCTTTATACAGTAGTTCATAGAGATTTTTGTTATGTGATGTCGTCTTAGAGAAACAGAAATAATATTTATCACGTTACTCAACTGAGTTGTTTAGATGATACTATTCCAAATCATATGTTGCAGGATAGTCTCTCCTGGCAACCCTTTCGATACTCCTAAAATCTACGACATGATCTAAGCTGCTCTTATGGAAAGCGGTTTGATCATTTGCATTTGATTAGGTTTTTTCTCTTAAAAAGAATCTGATACGAAGTTTCAACTTTAAAACAATTGTTCTGCGTTCAAACTGTAATTACTTTCCTTTACTTTTATTCCATATCTAAAATGTATCTTTGATCACTTGAAACATGCACTGTAGTCAGCATGTTCCATTGAGTACTTGTTCCACAAACTAAGCAAGACAGTGAAATATGGACTCAGATTGTACTGTTCCAACCCTTTACTATTGTATATTTACTATCCAATGGCAATTGAACCCTTCATCATTCTATACTTACCATCCGATGATCTTTTGTGTGCATTAGAAGGTAGAGCACTGGAACTGTATTACTCCCTCTATTCACAAACAGGAAATGTTTTGGACATCGACATGGCCCTGAAACACAAACTTAACTGCTAGTTTTTGTTGTAGTATATTATGAAACATAGAAAAATTATACTATTATGAAATTACTTTTTGAGACAGATCTGATTGTACCATTTTCAAATATCCATACTCAACACATTAAAAGTGATTTGCAAATTATGATGGGATACTTCCTCTTGCACTGTGTTTCCATGACAGTGAATTTGAAATCTTCTTGTTCACCACGTTACTGACATATTTTGTTTTCAGCCCAACACCATTTTTTGTGGCTTTGGCACACCACTGAGTGCTGCTCTTATTTACCGTTCATTGAAGTGCATGAAACTACTTATTAAGGCCAGTATTTATCTTCATTCTTTCTGTTCAACTACCGCTATGATGTTATTTTGCTTGCTGAAATCATCTTTGACATTTTTCATTTAAAAGTCTATTGCACAATCCTTTTCACAGGCTGGTGCTGATGTTAATGGCAAAGGTTCTGTTGTGTCTCCTCTCGTGTTCGCTACAGGGAACGGAGGATATACCAACTTCATTGGCTTACTGTTAAAGGCTGGAGCTGACCCTAATATTCCAGATGATGTATGTTTTCTATATCGTTTCTAGATGTTCTCCTTATTCAGGTATCCATTATTCCAGTCTGTATTCTTTAAGGTTCCAATGACACTGATTCAACTTCTCTGATGAGTTGGGGAGCTGTTTGAGCAATGTGTTTGTCTGCACTGACAAGTCAATACAATTAAGCATAGACAGTTAGCTTTTTTAACCTTCCATTATATTAGTTTATTTTTAACCTTTCATTACAAGCCTTCATTCTGTTAGTTTATATCTGTAAATGACTAGATACATTATTGTTGTGTGTTGACAGTGAGAGCTTGGCTACTTGGGTTCTGCATGAGTTTTTATGGAAAGAATACTCTTTCTTATTTCTGTGCAAGATTTATATATAAACACTACTCTGAAAAGTTTTGAGATGCACATACTAGGGTTCACTGTATACAGGTGTGCTAGCTACAAGAACAATGAGTTGCACATCCTAGGGTTCACTGTGTAGTCTACTGGTGTGTTAGCTACAAGAGCAATAAGATGCACATACCATGTCTAGATTGCAGTTTGTAAGATGTTGAGATCTCAGCATGTACCATATAAGGTACCAGTGTTTGTCTTCCACTTACACGTGCTGAGACTTAGCTTAGTTTATGTTGTTCTTCAACCATAGAAAATGAATAATGATCGCTCGTTGAAAAAAAAAATTCTATATGGATTGTAAATCATTGATAATTTTCACAAAGTAACTATCTTGCCCCTCGTTTTGTAGTTGGGTCAGTTGCCAATCGAGCTTGCTGCGGCACGTGGTTGCAGAGAAGAAGTTGAAATGCTGTTTCCCTTGACCTCACCAATTCCAAATGTCAGAAATTGGAGTATTGATGGAATAATCTCTCATGCGAAATTGGAAAATGCAAAGCCAATGGTATGTTATGTGTTGCTCGAATGCTTTTTCCATACGAAATATTGCTTGAAAGCTGTAGATAGAAAAGAGGATCCCTTTTTTCTCCTTCAATTTTGTGTCTTTCCTATAATTTACATTATTCCCTTTGGATCTATACAGCTCAAGTGTGGTACCTTGTAGGACCTTGATTTTCAACTGTATTTCACGTAGAAATAGAACCCTGACAGCAATAAAATAACTTATCATTATATTAGTATATTGCACCTGCTAATTTGTCTGCAGTACCAAATTTTTTTCCTCCCTTCCTAGTATCACTATTGGAATGATGATATCAGAGGTTCTGAACTATGAACCAAAATGTCAGCTGTGCACTTGCGTTGCTGCATAAACATGTTGAAGAGATCCAACTAGCAACCCATGTATTAATGATGTTAAGTTTCTTTTTCTCATGGAATTCATGCTGAACAAATGTTTTGCTCAAGACATATTTTATCTGGGTTGCATTGAACTTTTTTCATTTAATTGTTTAGAAAGAAGAACATGTCAAAGCAAGAAAAGCTATACTCAAGTCGCAGGCAGATAAGGCATTCAGGCGGAAGGAGTATGCCATGGCATCAAAGTTTTATACCGAGGTAAGTTTATGCACCTTCCAACAATGCCTTAGAAGATAGCTTATTCTATTTACAAGGATACAAAAGTTATTGGTTCTCCTTTTATCCCCCTCGAATAACGCAGGATAGCTGCATGTTATTTCATTAAGAAGGTTATTGGTTCTCTAAAAGCATTGGAAAAAACATTATCTTGGTAGTTTTTACTCATCTCCATCAGTTAAACAACAGACTGTTCTGGTAACTTGGTAGTGAAGATGGTGCTAGAGTTTAATCTATTTTTAAGTGGGTATGTGTTTTGACACAGTTATGAGTAGATCTGGCAATGGATAGGCTAAAATTCAATACCATCTCAGGGCCCTAATTAAAATGATCTGAAAGACGCGCATTTAATATTTTGAAATAGAACAGCTGCAATTTCAATATGGAGTCCATGTAGATTGTAGAGCAATTGGGAGTGTCATATTGTTCTCCTAAAAAGCATAGGTTTGCGGATCAGAACATGTTGCAGCATTAACATATCTATAAACTTGTCTGTCTTTTTAAATGGCAGCAATGTACCAAGCCACACAATATAGGTTAGTCCAAGAAACAATAAAAGACTATGTTTTTGATAATTCTTTTCATGTGCAATTGCTCCTCTATTACTTACAATCAGCATTTATGTTGAGAATTATGTAAGAACTGGCTGTGTGCGGTGACAGAGGCCAGAATTATTTCCATTTTTTTTTAAAAAAGGATTAGTCCAAGAAGTTTGTAGGAAGTATCTGTCGTACTGTAGGAATTCTGTAGTCTATAGATAACTGTTAAAATCTAGTCTCCATTTTTTACCATGTAAGGTTGGGAATGTTATTGTATAACCTGGCATGCTCGGCCATAGGTGATAGATCACGGTAGACCAGATGCAACACTATATTCCAACAGGAGCCTCTGCAAACTGAAAATGGGCGATGGCGAAGGCTCCTTGTCAGATGCTTACAAGTGCAGAATGATGCGACCTGACTGGGCGAAGGCTTGCTATCGTCAGGCTACAGCTCACATGCTACTCAAGGTGAGATACACTTCTTAACATCTAGCAGAGGTGTGGTTATATCTCAACTATCTGCCTGGATGTGCTATGTTCAGGAGGACAAGCAAGCATATGATGCTCTCCTGGATGCGCAAAAGTTGGATCCTGGTAACGAGGAGATTGAGAGAGAGCTAAGGTAACCTGCTGCCTTTTGTTACTCTCTTTTGAGTATCCCGTACCCCCAAAACAGTAGTATATTGGTAATCAATTCTTAACATGATAATCACAAGGACCCAGAATGATCGTCAACACGAGTCACACAATCGAACAATGATCTCCTCAGTATGCTTTCCGTTTTATGATGACTGTCTGGTTCTGTGAAGTAAGCGGAGTAGTTGACATTCTTGTCATTCTTTTGATTTCTGCAGCAAGGCAATGGAGTTGATGAAGATCTCCCGTGATGAAGATGACGAATGAAGCATGGCCGTCTGAATTGAGTGGCGACCAGCTGGATAACTTGTAATGGGTTAAGCTTAGTTGATTAGGGACCCAACTGGTTGCCTGTTTAGTTAGCGTTCTGTCAGGTAACTGGTGAACTGCTAGCACGTACGGGAGTTCCTGTTTTCTTCTTCTTTTTGCTCAGAGCATGGCCAGCTGACTTGGAAGTCTAGCAAGTTGAAGCGCGTTTCTTTGCTGGGGTAGTCTATGGCAGGACAAAACATGCGCTCGCTGAGACATGGAAGTTTCTGTGAGCTTATCACCAAGTCATTGGGAATTCTTGTGAGCTTACAGTTGTTGCCAAAGGTGCCTTTATTTTCGAACCTATGTTTTGCTCGCAACAAGTCAAGTGTGGTGGTCGAGGCCTGGAAAGTTGAAGCCGCGTTTTCTTTCTTGAGGTTGGAAGAATTGCTCCCTCCTTTTGGCAGGACAAACTGTGCTCCCGACGTGGAAATTTCTGTGAACTTGGAAGTCACTGGAAATTCTTGTGAACTTGCCATTGCTTCTGCGCTCAATGGTTCCACTAGAAGTAGTAGGACATCTGTAACTGTTAGTTTGCAACCGTGTCGTCCATGCTGGTACCAATGGCCGAGCTGCACACGCTAGCAAGTAGGAACTACTAGAGCACTAGTTGCCTGGCCATATTTGGCTGCGTCACCGTTTGCTCGCTGCAAGCCAAGATGGCGTCCTATGCAATCGCAAGGGCAGGGGCAGCTAGCTAGCTCTGCACAGTACAGCAGCACAGCACGGGTGCGGTGCCTGCCCATAAAAAAGCCAGCGACATGGGAATTCCACACCATTCCCTTCTAGCCTTTTGGTTCGAGACCCAGGCCCGCATTGTCCGGATTCCAATTCTTCTTCGTCTCCAGCGAATCGATTTCTCTGGCAGGCAACGACATTCCTCTTCCCCTAACAAGTACTACTAGTAGTAGTAACCCCAACCATCACCATCCCTCATAAGAAAACCCAGATGCCAATTGGCCAGGCAAGGATGCTCAACACTAATCCATCACTTTAGTTAATCAGTCACGGGCAGAATAGACCAGAGAGAATTTAATCACGCGTCCATCCATATTCCATTGGCCGCGTCAACGTCAGCGACGGCGGACAGCCCAACCGACGGCCAGGAATGATTCCCTCCCTCTCTAAGCTCATGTAGATGCCGCCCGTTTCTCCTTATCCTCGACCTATAGCTGCTACTGACGTCAGGACTCCATGCTAAAATTAGCTTCCGACCGATAGAAATGGTTGTTAGCAGAAGACTTGAGCTTGCGAGAGGCGCCATTGTTCTGCGTACAAGTCAGGATCCACACAAAAGTCAAAAGCAGATGGGAAAGGGACCCTGAAGACTGAGCCATTTCCCAATGTTCCCAAGACCATACGGCAACGGCAGTCTACATGAGCAGTTCATTGTTGACACTACATCACACCCAGATTCTGCATGTAATTAAGCAGCCAGTATAGAGTATACTGCTCGTAGAGCTGCTGGCCAGCTGGATTAGCGACTAAACAAGTCGGTAGCCGCCGGTTGGGGGGTTGCAGGCTGCGTCAAGCGTCCATCGATCTTGGCGAAGCCACCACGGCTTTGTTTGTTTTGTCACTCGCATGAACAGATACTATACTGATTACTGAACTGTAGTTTCTAGTAGTATTCAAGATGCTCTTGTCGCGGCAGTTGGCCGTTGTTTTCCTAGCCGTACCGTAATGCGGCCTCGTCCTTCCGCTGTTACGCTGACATGCTGGGATCTGCCCCCATTGCTCTTTTCAAAATTCAAAGTGTCAGCAGGACAGGCACTACTTGCATATGAATGGCTCATCTGAGCAGGACTGACACATAGACACCATCATTTCCTAGCTTGTGCTCTCGGCGTCAGGAAGGAATTTGCTGTTTCTTGATCCAAAGCAAAGCAAACACTTCCTGATCGATAAACACGCAGTTTCACAGCCTTGGCGATGACTTGAAGATTCTGAATTTCCATCCAATTGCTAGCCAACACCCAGAGTCCAGAGGGAGAGAGAGATTGACACGGCAATAGGGTTGGGGCTGTCCCTTTCCTGTGCTGATATTTCCATCGGTTGCAGAATACTGCCTTTCTTTTTCACTAGCCTGTTGCTTTCAGAGATTCCAACAGCGCGTATGATGCGGCACAAGAGTTTTTATAAAAAATGCAGCCACATTTCCAGAAACAAAAAAGAAAAGACAAGACTTTTCTTAGAAAGCGGTGCTGAAACTGATGATGATGAGTCCCCTTGTGGCTTGTGGGGAACGGAGAGACAATTTCCCTTCCAAGCTACACAGATTGTCTTCAGACGGATGAAACCAGCTGACACGTGAAAAGTATTCGATTGCCCCACTTGGACTTGGACCTGGCAGTCGTTGGAAAAGCAAACGAACCAATCACTCCCTCCCTCCCCTTGTCCAACTCGCTCACAGTTCAGTCAATCCTGCTCATGCAGCCTGTTCGGTTGGCTGGTGGCTGGTGGCTGGTGCTGATTTATTGTGAGAGAAAAGTACTGCTGGCTGGCTGGTGGCGACAAGAAAATCTTCAGACTTCCTAGTGAATCCAGGGCCCCTTTTTCCCTTGTGGTGAAAGTGAAACAAAGAGATTTCAGGCATATTCAAAGCTCGAACCACTGTGCAAGTGGCAGCACGGTTTGCATGACCGAACTGATCCGTCAGGAAGGCAAGAGGAGTGCAGAGAGCACACCGGCCTGCTCATGAAACGGAACGGGCGATTCCTTTCGAGAGGAGGGCAGAGGATGGCTTGCGAGTCACAGTACGAGTATACTATCAGAAGAGTACTTAGTACTATAACACAATTTAATGAGGATTTGAAAGCAAGCGTGCATTCATGGTGGCACTGGCTGCACTGCACATTTTTTTGAAGCTGCAAGTAGCATGGAGAACATGTGCTGCCCAGCCCTAGCTCACTAGCTGACCCTGCATTCCTGGGCAGGGCTCCTCCCTCCTCATGCCTGCCTGCCTGCCCTACTCAATTACTACAGCACTGTTGGTAGTACTAGTCTAGCAGATATCCAGGTAATGGATTAGTTAAGCGAGGGCCCCACCTGCCTAATTGATTTCTTTAACAAAAACAGGCGGGCAGAAGAATCAGAGGCATGTGAAGAAAGAAGGGCATCTGAAAGCAGGGCCGCAGATGGTAGGGCGATGAGGAATCTGACGGTCCCACCTGTCTAGATATATGTATATATATAAATATATACATACTATGTGCTGAGGCTCGGCTCTGGTGGAACCGGAAAGCGCCTTTTGTTCGGGCTCTGCCTCACTACCTGACTCGCCGTGTTGCTGGCTCTCTGTATTTCCCTGGTATAGCATGCCATCATCTTTGGCCCATGGAAAACCTGCAAAAGATTAGTGAAACATGATAGCTAAAGCTGTTCTGGTTTTTTGTATTTTTAGCTGGGGGACAGGTGTGATGATGAGAGTTGTAGCCAAAAGAAAACCCAGCAGATTAGAGAGAATGCGAAGATTAGGGAGCAAAGCTGTATTGGCAGTGGTTGCATTAGAGTAGCTGGAGAATTTTTCCCCACTTCTTTTTCTAAAGAAAGTAGCAGCAGAATTATTGGAGGCAGGAAAGGAAGGTACAAAAATCAAGCAGCAAAGTGGGCGGCGACGCAATGGCTGGTGGCAAGAACCGATATGAGTGATAGATGGTGCAGGTGCGCAACCGAATTTATTTGTATATTGTGAACAGCAACAGAAAACAAAGACGGGAAGGATCAGTTGGAGGATGGGCACTAATTACAAGCCCAGCGACTCGAGGCATCAGGATTAGTGATTTAAAAAGGGACCTAGCTGTAAACAAATGTCCAGGGAGGCATCAGGATTGGCTGATTGCTTCTCTGTATTAATCAAAGAAAAAAAAATCCAGCGCATCGTAATATTACTTGTCTAGCTACATGAACACGAGAAAGCCACCACGCATCTAGCGGAAGAGAAGACGAGGGCGGCTGCAGCTGCTGAGCCAAGTGACGCAGAGCTGCTGGGTGTGAGAAGCTGCTGCTATGATCCGATGGATGGGTGGTAAGAGCATCTCCAGCAGATTACTCGTTCCTCTCTCTCCAATATCAAAAAATAGTCCTTTTGGTAATAAAGATACTCCAACAGATTATCAATCCAATCTCCAATACCAAAACATTTTTGGTGATTACCAAAACACACCTCTCTCTTACTCAAATAGAGGAGATTCATCTCAATCCCCTATCTACTAAAGTGGTTTTGGTAATCTGCTGCAGCACTGGTTATAAAAACATAAAAAAAAGTATAGGTAAGAAAGAGAAAAACTATATAGAGTATGATGTTTTGGTAATCTGTTAGAGATGCTCTAACCCACCCGTGTCCTGCTCCTACTCCCCAACCCAGCCGACCAACTTGAGCGCCAAGAAAGGCAAGGCCTCCTCCCTCGCGGTTCAAACTGGGAGCCAACACGTGCCGGCCGCCGAGGTCAAGTCCTGTCCTACCCTGCCATGATGCCATCCAGCAATGCGGCACTGCCATGCCGTGCCCTGCTCGATCGGCAGCGAGCGCAGAGCAGAGCAGGCGAGGCACGGAAAGCAACACGGCAGCCCCGAGGCTCGTCCGCCGTCCGGCCCGTCTCCCGTGACCCGTCTCCTTTCCAGCCCGGTTCCACGCGCCCCGTAACGGGACGGGACGGGGACGTGTGGAGCGCGTGCGCGTCGCGTGGCACAGTGGGCAGTGGGCGCTGCTGCTGCTGTGGCGATGGCGCGCCATGCGCTTCCCCTCCCCCGCTGTTAATGGTCGCATCGCCGGGGGAACCCAACAGATGGCGTACTTAACCAGGTGTTTAATTAAGCGATCCAGCCATTGGCTACCCGATCCAGAGGAGAAGCAATTAAACAAAAAGGGGTGGCTGGCCCAGGCTCGACTAAACTAACAACGCATCTGCTGGCTGGCTGCTGCGATTTCGAATTTGAAATGGACCGGTACTATTTGATAGAGCTCCATCTTTATTTTTAATCTTTTTGTGGTGGGGATAGTATAAACGAGAGGATTGGAGGAGGCGGCGGGCCCAGTGGGCGACGAGACCTGGGCGCGGCCGGGCCGGGCTGACTGACCTAGGTGACGGACGACCTGGGTGGGAGTGGGAGGGGATAAGAACGGCGACCTCTCCGTTGTTTCGGCCGCAGCCGCTCTCGCTCGCCACCGTGCCCTTCCTTCCTCTCGAGTTCAGCAGTGTAGCGGACAGCGACCCCGTTTGCTAGCTATTTCCTCCGATTTCCCCCCAACCTCTCTCGGTCTCTCCTGGTCCGCCGCGCGTGCATATAAGCCCAGCACCCAGCCCATTTCCCCTTTGCTTGTTGCTTCGCCTGCCCTGCCCACATTTCCGTCGCCTCGCCGCCTCCACACGCGCGGCGCGACGCAGGAGAAACCGCCGCTCCCTCCGGCTCGGCCTTGTTCCCTTTGCGTGCGAGGGGAAGGAGTGATGGCGATCGACCACGAGTCCCCGTTCAAAGAGCTCCGCCTCAAGAACCGCAGGATCATGGTGAGTCCGCCGCCGGCCAAGGCGTCCCGTTCCTTCTTCCTCTTCTCCTAATCCTGCTTCCTTCTTCTGGAGCCCCCCTGGCCCTGCCATTCTTGATTACTGATGCTGCGATTCGTCGTCTTCTTGCCTCGTCTGTTCGCGTCTGCACGGGATGTGTTCTTGGTGTAGTCAAGACGAGCGGTTTCTTGATTCGTCTTCTTTCTGTTACTGTTGGATGGGAAGGGTTTAGTATTGGGATGAATGCTCTGCCTTTTGGGCAATGGCGATGCGAAATATTGAATTGGTCTTGACCATCTCGCCCCCCTTTTCTTGGTTCTGGCTTTGGGTTCTCCGCATTGGTTCTCTGAATGCGACCTTTCGTTCTGATTTTATTGTAATCAAAACCATTCAGTACCGAAGCCGTTTCTCTGACTCTGGGCAAGCAATCGAATTTCTTGGCGATGGTTCCAAGGAGAGATTTTTCCTTGCGGACTAATCTGATTTGTGTGCCAATCCAAATTGGAGTAGTACGATGCGAATGCTTCGCCATTGAGCAAAGTGGCTAGTCAACTGACGAATTCGCCCGTCTGTGTGCAGGGAGGCGGCGGCCCTGAGCCGGAGGAGGAGGCCGCCTCGGCGGCGTACGGGGACCAGTGGCCGCGCTGGCTGCAGCCGCTGCTCTCCGCGCGCTTCTTCGCGCATTGCAAGACGCACAGCGACTCGCACCGCAGCGGCGAGTGCAACATGTTCTGCCTCGACTGCTCCGCCGCCGCGGGCACGGGCGCGCTCTGCTCCCTCTGCCTCGCGCACGGCCACCGCGACCACCACACCATCCAGATCCGCCGCTCGTCCTACCACGACGTCATCAGGGTCTCCGACATCCAGCGCTTCATGGACATCGCCGGCGTGCAGACCTACGTCATCAACAGCGCCCGCGTCGTCTTCCTCAACGAGCGGCCCCAGCAGCAGAAGCCCGGGTGCGGCGGCAAGGCCGCCTCCGCCTCCGCCAACCTCTGCGAGGTCTGCGCCCGCAGCCTCCTCGACAACTTCCGCTTCTGCTCCCTCGGGTGCAAGGTCGTCGGCTGCTCCCCCGACGCCGCCAAGGCCAGGAACTGGCTGCTCCGGGCCCCCGCCGCCTCCGACGGCAACACCTCCTCCTCCGCCCTGCGGAATGACGACAAGAAGCAGAGCTTCACGCCTCCCACGCCGCCGATGCCGACGAAGCGGCGCAAGGGCATCCCGCACCGCGCGCCGTTCGGCAGCCTCATCGTCGAGTACTAGGCCTCGGCGGCGGCATTGGCATTACACGCGCGCGGTAAGTAAAAAAAAAAAAAGTACTCTTCCAACCAACGGAATCGTCGCTGAATCCGTGCATGAATCGGTCAGTCCGCCATTACGGCAATGGGATGGCCACGACTTCGGTGGCCGCCTTCCTTTGCCATGGCACTATGGGTTGGTGGTGCTTCTCGAGGTGGATGCCATTTGCTCGCTGGCTTTGCTTTCCACAAAGGGGGAGAGAGGGAAAGAAAGGTGGAGAAGAAGAAAGGAGGGTGCTTGCTGCTAGACAGCCACTGCTGCTGCAATGTCAATCAAACTACTAGTAGCTTCTTTTCTCATTAATCGTTGATTACTGTTGTTAGGACAGAAGATATATATTTCTGGTAGAAATATATGTACATGTTTTAGACCTGTTCTGTTTCATATCACCCATAATGGAGCAGTATAGCTAGCCTTTGTGACGCTCTTACTAGATTAGATGCCTGAACAGGAGGAGATAGTCAGTCAGTCAGTGCTAATAAGCAATGGAAGCTCTCTGCTTCTTTGCATTCTCTTTCAGAGTTTTGTGATGCCCTGTGGTGCTTGATTGGTGTCAGTCACAACTTGTAAGTAGTGGTGCTTGCTTTGTTCATCTGTTAAGCATATGCATTGCCTAGATGGAGATGAGAATGAGACGGTAGATCCCCAACAAGTTGCTCTGTGTGTGTCCAACAGAGTACTCCAATGTCCATGGATAATGCGGCTCTGTTCTTCTGATTTTAGACCAACCGAAGGTTCTCTGCATTTTGAAACATCAGGTGAGGTCAGACACCGGCATTCCTGCGACTTGATGATAGTCGTAGTACCATCAGGATGCAAGGAAATGCCGTCACGTTTCTGCCCAACAAGGTTGCGTTGATAGAAAGCCACTAGGACTGCGATTGCTAGGCGCCTTGTATGATTGAGCACCCGGATTAATTGTTACGTATATATACAATTAGCATTGTTCTTGTTCATCTAATCCTGGATTATTTAAAACGGGGTACTTGCTTGGTGACATAATGCTGATAGCTGAATAGTCAGTGACGGCATCGATGAAGCCATTGAAACAAGCCCTTGCT
>CM014278.1:1677849-1697517 GCA_004135705.1 Alloteropsis semialata
GACCGCAAGAGTCGATGCTGGTTCAAGACGAAGGATTGGTGCCCGAACCGGTCTGACCGGTTTGGGGGACCGGTCAGACCGGTTATCCCTGACTCCTAGTAGATTTGGATTCTATTTATAAATTCGAGTTGTAATAGGACTCTTCTTGCGGGACAAGACCTACCCTCCCTATAAATATAAAGGGATTCGGCCGATTGAGTTAGATCCAATCGAACTTATCAAATCTACTATTTTTGCCTTTACTTTTTTGTACCTCTCAAACCCTATCTTTTCCAACCCCTACTTGCTGTTCTTCCTTCGTCTCCGCGACGTCTGAAGGCGCCCTAACTGGCCTGCCGAGTCTAGGGCAACCCAAGGTGCGCACGTCCTGACGGGATCCCTCCCGGACGAGCGTTCGTTGGTTTCTCGCCGAGCTCCCAGCTTCCCGGCGAGAACCGGTCTGACCGGTCACCGGAACCGGTCTGACCGGTCTGGTCAGAGGTACTGCGAAGAGCTTCTCTGCGTGTGTGAGTATTTGACGCGAGGCACGTTTTTTTCGCACTTCGTACATCGTTGCGACGTGCCCATCATCAATGGACGAGCCACGCGGCAAATCCTCAGTTTCATCTCTGTCACTGGATCGGAAGCAGCCAAGCAAGCATGCGAGCTCGAGCTGTGAGCGTGTGCACGTAGCAGCAGCGCGAAAACCTTTGCCGCGTGTGTGCAAGCCGCGGCGGCTTCCCCGGGCCCCACGCGTTCGCTGGGCCCCGGCATCCCTGGCCGCTGCTAGTCAATGCGCTAGTCATTCCGAGTGGTCCACACGTGTGGGTTGGGGCGTCAACGTGTCGCCCCCTCATTGGTCCGGACCCGCGTGGCGGGATGGGCCACGGGGCCCGTCTGCAGCCTCCCTTGCAATTTGCAAAGATCCTCGTAGCCGCCGCCGCCGCCGCCTTGACCCACCACCAGCACCCGCCGGCCCGCCCACCATTTCCTCGTGCGTGCGCGGGACAGGACGTGGCCCGTCCGATCAGGCTACGACGGCGGAGATGCACTGCCCGGTCGGCGTAGCCCTCACGCGCGGGCTGGAGGTGGGCCCCGCGGATGACGTCACGCGGGGCGTGGGCATGAGGTCACTCGAGGCTCCAACCGGAACGTGCCCGTGGTTTGGGTAACGTACGTGGCGGCTCCACAGATGGATGGATCTTTCTAGAAACAGGCAGCAGACCGGGTGAGCTAGTGAGCTACAGTACCGGCTATAGCATGGAGGCGCACAGCATTTTAGCGCCAGACCGCCAGTTCGAGCTCTTTGCCATGCATCTCTACGACAACATCGACTTGTGTTGCTGTGGCTAATGGTTTTACCATGTCTATGCATGATCATATCAAGTGTTTGATAGGTTTAGATATTTCAGATTATGAGATGATCAGTTGTACTAGAGATGACTTTGTGTCTGCTGTTCTAAAACCGGTTGAGAAGCGGCTAAACCATTTGTTATGAATTAATGAATAGTTCAGAACTGTTACAGCAGAGACTTAAACACTATCGGGCACAAAAGAATGATATATGTGAAGCCATTGAGGATTTTGATGATATGAGTAGGCCCTGTTTAATTCAGCAAGATAAGTTTAGGAAATTTACTGTAGCAAAACTAAATCGAAGATTAGAAGAGCTAAACATGATATAATTATAAAACTAATTACACGGATGGACGGGAAATCACGAGATGAATCTATTAAGCCTAATTAATCCATCATTAATCCACATTTAATACCTTTAATTAGTGTCCTAATATTTGATGTGATGAGATGAATAGGAAAAACTTATGGAATTAAAACCGTCTACAGAATGGAGGTGCACAACACTTTAGCGCCAGACCGCCAGTTCGAGCTCTTTGCCGTGCATCTCTACGACAACGTCGGCGGGCCCACGTCGAGACTAGTGAGGGCACAGGCCCTCCCTCAAAATCTTGATACCAAGATTACATATAATTTTTATCATGTTGATATTTCACTAATCTAAGTAATTTTTAGGAGGTGCCTCCCTCTCAAACTTGACTCTGGATCCGCCCTGACCTGACAACGAGTACAATGCCTAGAAAGCAGCATATCACGTACTTAAGGTCCTGTTTAGTTCCCTCCAATTCAACCAATTCAACCAAATGACATTCCATTGAACAATGTGTCCCCTCTCTATTTTTTTGATTTCCAATGTATTTTTCTACAGTGCATTCAATCGAATTCAACCGAACTAAACAAGGCCTTATTTGCAAATGCCAATTGCCAAAAACTGCAGCGGTGCATGTCCGTACAAAATGCCCACGTTTAAGCCGATCAGTCAATGTAGTAGAATCTAACATCTGGGAAGCAGGCAATGGCGAATCGACAGATTGAGAGGAGCAGGGTTCAACTTGTCTTCCTTTCTGCTCTCTCTTTTTTTTTCTTCTTCTTTCTCCATATTTTTTCTTTCTCCTCTTCAACCAGGATAAAAATATAGTCTATTTCGATCTCTAGATTGTAATCAACCTAGAGCCTGTTTAGTTACCTCAACTTTTCAAATTTTTTTTTTAATTTTCACTATTCATCAAAGAGAATCTTACATGCATGAAGTAGTAAACGTGTTAATGACAGAAACCATTCCATAACCCCCGGGTAACTTCGCGAGACGAATCTAATGAGCCTAATTAGGCCATGATTAGACAACGTCATGCTACAGTAAATAATCTCTAATGACGGATTAATTAAGCTTAATAGATTCGTCTCGCGATTTTCCGTCCATCCGTGTAATTAGTTTTATAATTAGATCATATTTGGTCCTCCTAATCTTTGGTTTAAAATTGCTACAGTAAATTTCGCAAACTTTCAACTCCCAATTAAACAGGCCCCTAGTTGGTTGGCTGTGATTGCTAATATAAATATCCTTTTTCAACCCATAATTCAGTTGGATGCGAGAGTAGGATTATGAGTTTTTCCTTAATAGCTGCTAGCTGCTCTGATCTGATGGAACGAGTTCAGAGAAGCCTCCGGAAGTGCGGATGCATTTGCGACATGTACACGTCCGGCATGCCTAGTGATCACTGATCATTTAAGACGATAAAGTACTTGTTGGAAAATTAGGCAAATGCAATCATAAATTCCGAACATAAACCATATTTAACGAAAAGACTAGCTTGTAATCCTCAAATATACTAGGCCTCGCGCACAACATCATATTGTATCAGTACAATCTAACACATGTATATAACAAGGCTACACATGAATAGTCTAAGCTTCTGTTGTTGCTTAGGTTGAGTTTTAATTTTGGCCTGATGGCTGTCTGGGGTCTATGACCGGCTTGTAATTCTATTTGGCTGTAACCATCCACATGTGGGTGCAAAGGCCGGATTTATTTCCTTAATCTAAAAAAATGAATAGATCTACTGTGCTCAACAAAAAAAAGGTTTGAAATAGACAGAGTAGACATGATATGGTCGTACCGGTCTGAAAGTGCATCTAGACTCCCTTGTGGGTTTTGGTGAATTGAATGACAAAATAATTAAAGGACTAACATGTTTGTTAAAGATTATGAGCAGGAATTAAATTGTATATTGATGATTCACTATTGGTCATTGGTTGAATTCAATGTGGATGGCTCATGTTGACATGAATAAATAAGTGGTTGCTCCCATTATATATGAATATGATAGTTGGCAAACTATGATGCAACAAAGAAAGAGACATGAGGATGTGTGTGATATATTGGTCTCTAAAATTGATGAAAGCTTGTTTAATATTGATATGGGATATCTTAGATCATGTTGGATTAAAATGTTGCATAATGCAAGTTTGGTTGAATGGATAAGAGACATGGTGATATGACTCATTCTTGGTCTATATTTGAAGAACGACTTGCAAACAAGACATGATGATTTTGATAGAAATGAAAGGTCAAAGTAAAGTGGATATATTGCATATCAAGAAATGGTGTTCATTGTTGATACAAACTATTGTGAAGCTATATGCGATGCAAGGATGAAGAGTTGGAGTTCGGGATAGTGTTTCTAGGTAATAAGCAATGTGTGATCAAGTTGGGATTTGGGTCATGTATCTTTGCTAGGGTGGCGAAACTTTTCTTGGATTTCAACTTGATGAATCTTGGTCACATGTGGTGTTCATATTGGCAAGTATCAATCTTTCTAGAAGTAAGTTGTGAAAGAGGTGAATTGGACTAGAAGTGAATTTCATTCAAAGACAAAGGTTCAAGTCACTAGCTCAAGGTTGAAGTGCTCAATTCAAAGAAGACAAGTTGGATGCAACTCTCAAGCGGATACATTGAAGAAGTATGGCATGGTTCAAAGTGATGAAGCTCAAGTGTATCAATAGTATTTATATTTGATCTTGAGTATAGGTATGCCGTACTATCAAGAGGGATGCATCACAAGTAGTCTTGAAATTGTCTAAGTGCTCAAGGAACCTATGTAAGTTGTTGAGAGACACAAAACCCTCACGTACATATTCACTGGTTTTGCCAGGGCAAAACCGGTGGCACCGGTTTTGTGTCAGGGTGTTCCAACGGGTAGTTGGTTTGAAATCTCGGTGGTACCGGTTTCAGGAACCGGTGGCACCGGTTTTCTATGGGTTCCCAACGGCTAGTTATTTTGGAGTGGAGTATTTATACCCCACGACCTCCACAGTGGCAAGCTACTGTTCCTGAGGTTGCTTTAGTGCTTCCCTGCTCTTCCTTGCCAAGCCAAAGCCATATTTGCTCTCCCCAACCCCTCTTTGTGAGGATTGCTTGATATTGTGAGATCCTTGTATTGGGTAGTGGAGAGAGCAGCCATTGTAAGAAGATTGAGAGCACCAAAGCATCTTGAGCACTGTTGGACTTCATCAAGGTTGTGTGATTCATTTGTTACTCTTGGAGCTTCGCTCCTAGACGGCTAGGTGTTGCCCGTGAGCTACCAAGGTGTGGTGAGCTGCGGGATTGTTTGTGCAGGTCGTGCTTCGCCTCCGAAAGGGAAGAAGCAAGCTAGTGAAAGGAGGAGATAGCTTGACCTAGTGTGGTCGTATAAGCTTCCTCAACGGAGAGTAGGATTCACCGTGCCTTGGTGGTTGCTTGGTGCAAGCGGTGAATCCGAACTTCGGGAAACAAATCTTGTGTCTCCCCGCTGGTTTGAGTTTCTTTGTGTTTATATTGCAAATTGGTGAAATTGCTCAATATTGTTGTATATGTGTTTTTGAGTGCAGGGACTTGGAGATATACCTTAGAAAGACATTTCGATCATCATCTCCAAGTTTGGTTGATTCCGAGCTCCCTAGCATATTCAATCTATTTCGGGAGTTCACTGCCAGAGCAAAACCGATGGCACCGGTTTTGGTGGCAGTGTTCTATATCCGCTGCGTTAGGCGTACAATTCTTTTATTTGGAGATTCTAAAGATCCTTTTAGAAGTTCATTTACTGAATTTCTAAAAGTGGTATTTGGAATACCCAATTGTCACTAATAAATTTGTTTTAAGTGGCAATTTTTAGGTCTCGCCTATTCACCCCCCTCTAGGCGACATCAAGGTCCTTTCAATTGGTATCAGAGCGAGGCTTCACATCTAAGCTTAACCGCCGTGAAGAAAAGATGTCGTTTAAGGTAAACTTTGAGCCTCTCAAGCTTGACGGCTCAAACTATGCTTCGTGGGTTGGTAATGTTCATAATGCTCTTAGAAAAGTAGATCCTGTTATTGAACATGTTTTAGTTGAGAGCATTCTACCTCTTAAATATGATACAAACAATTTTGATCGATCAAATATCACTCAAGAGGAGTTAGCTTACGTGCAACTCAATACTTGTGTTACTAACTTCTTTCAAAGATCTGTGTGTAAAGCTGTATGGGATGTCATCTCTAGCGAGGAAGAAATCCGAAAAGATGCCCATCACATTTGGTCTCTCATCACGGATACATATGAAGATATGGAAAGTGATGATGAAGAGCAAGAAGACAAGGAGTCACTTGAGGAGTGCTCAGCTTCACCAAAAATCTGCTATGAGCCTCAAGTGACATCATCCAAGGAGCAAGAGAACCACAAGACTACACTCACTGGCTCTGCTCAGGCAGAACCGGTGGTACCGGTTTCTAAAACCGGTGGCACCGGTTTCGGCCAGGAGCTAGCTGATGAGTTTTCCTCGAGTGAAAATTCAACGACTCATCAGCTCAGTGAGGTATCTACTGCTCCTATTCATTACTCTTTGAATGCTAACATTTCTTATTGTCATATAGCTGAAAGCAAAGAGTAAGTCAAGGAGTCAAATGAATCCTTGACAATTTCATTGGAGGAAGAAAATCAAAGGCTCAAGGATTAGCTTGAGAAGCTCTCTAGTAAGTATGTGAACTTGCAGGTTACTCATAAGGAACTAAAGTGTTCCTATGAGAAGCTTGTAGATTCACACATATTCCTTGAAGTGAATCATGAGGTTATGCTTACTACTATGAAATCTTTAGAACCTCAAATTCATAAGTGTAAATGTTCTCTAGCCAAAATCGATATGTCTTGTGCTAACCCTTGCGGCTCGCAAGCAAAACCTTCATGGTATGATCAAGTTCTTGCAGAGTCATGTCATGAACGCATTGCACAAGATAATGACAATCTGAAGCTAGAAGTAGAAAGGCTTAAGATGGACTTGTCCAAGCTAAAAGGCAAGGGCCTTGCGCAACCTTCTCAAGATAACCGTGATTCCATGGTGAAGAACCTTGAGAAGGGATCAACGTCGCAATGTCCCTGCAATAATTCCATCAAGTCCATCCTAAAAGAGAAGCAAGACGACAAGAAGAAGAGACATGATCATATCAAATGTCTCAAGTGCTCTCAAATGGGACATTATGCCTCCTCGTGCTCTTTTGAGAAGGAAAACAAGCCAAAACAATCAAAAAGGAAGAGAGGACATTCACAGAGAAGATGTTATGGATGTCGTGAGAAAGGGCACGAAATTGAAGCTTGTGTCAACCAATCAAGTATGCTCTCAGGCAAAACCGGTGGCACCGGTTTACTTTAGAGAGAAGAAAGGCTCTGCAAGCAAGAAACATAAAAGTAGCAACATCAAACACAAGACTTGCTATACATGTCGTCAAAAGGGACACTTTGGTAAGGATTGTCCAAATTGTGAAAATCCTAATCTTGATTTTATCGATAATAAGTTATTAAGATTAGGAGGAACTCAACTAACTCTTGTGCAACTAATGTGATTGGTTCACCTAGGACAAGCACAAAGGCCATTTGGGTTCCTAAGTCCTTGCTTACTAACCTTGTAGGACCCAACACATGTTGGGTACCAAAATGTGCCTAAAAGAGATTTGTAGGTACTTGGAGCAGCATTGGAAGCTTGGTTCACTTGAAAAGAGCTTCATCTTATATCATTTGCATTTTAAGAGAAATTTCATATCATAAAGGAACCAAGTGAGATCAATGGAAGAAAACTTTATCCAATGCCTCTCCTGTGATAAGTACCTCTCTAGATGTCCACTCATATTGATCTATCTATGCTTTTATTGTTTCTAAGCATGTATAGTGGACAAGCGATCTTTGATTAATAATGAAAGATTATGACAAATAACACTTGATGCTACTAACCGCTTCATCAAGAAGCTTTGAGTGTTTATAAATGCAGGGCAATGAATAAGTAATGAAGATAAACAGAAATGAATCAAGACAAGAAGCACCAGAATAATCTTTTTGAAGAAATGCCTGGTTCAGTGGAAATCCGGTGGCACCGGATTGGTAAAACCGGTGGCACCGGTTTTGCCAGAATCAGTAGGTAGCAAAAGAATAAGTTCCGGCCGGCTTCAGATCTTCCGACCCAAAAGTCCGGCAGCCTCTGTCTCGTATCAGAAGTTCCGGTCATCTATGCCAGAAGTTCCGGCAGAGATTCAACGGTCATGCTTCATCTAAATTGGAATATCACAAGACATACTCTTCTAATTATATCTGAAGCTTCATACAAATATCTGTGAGCCTGTCTTGATCACATTTACTTATTCATGAATTTATTTGTGATGTGACCATAATATGAAGCTAGCTACCCTAATGCCTTAATTGAGCTAAAAGTGCAAGTCTCAAGATTCGAATCCTTGATGCACATATTTAGGGGGAGCTCACTTCATATTTTGTGTCTCTTGGTACTAACATCATTTGCAAGTTTCCGTGTGTGTAGTTCAAGTGTAAGGGATCAAACTTATATTCATATAATACACTTGAGCAACTACAATGCAAGTGAGTTGGTGATGAGTAAGCTACATGACAACAAGGTCAACAAACCAACATGGTAATTGTATCAATTTTCTTTTAAGTTGGTTTGAGCTTCACATATCTAGATACTCTCCATATCATGGCTTAGATTCCTTGTTTGGACTTAATTGACCAAGATGGTGTACATATGCTTGACTTTCACATAATCTTGTGTACACCATATGATTGAGAAATCTAATCCATGTTATGAGGTTTCATATTTTGTGACTCACTCCCCGCCACACTCAAAGAGTCACCAAATATGAGACTAGAGCTTGTGCTACTAATATTTGTATTGTCTTGTCATTTTATTAAAACTATGGTTAGATCACACTAAAAAATGACCAAGATGAAAAGAAATCAAAGCACAAGTTAATGGATATATGTGTTCCTCTATGTGAAGAATTTATTTGTTCAAAATCAAGGTATGTTTTTCAAATTTATATATTCATTTCAATGCATCTAGGCCTTCCTTCATGCTAGTGTGTTTGGCATGAAAAAGGTTTTGATGATATTACATCTATGATGTTGAGATCCTTGGCACAATTTCAATTTGTTTATTACCTTCTATATGCCTTGACCAAGATTGTGAATAAACTCCTTTATATTCATAATTGAATAAACTGCAACTCAAAAGAAATACAAATTCTTAAGCACTAATTAAGGGGGAGCTTATTGCAATACTTGTGTCACTTGTGGGACTAACTTTTTTCTTCTAGTGAACTTGTAGTCTCATGTGATAGTGTACCTTGTGCTAACTCAATACTTGAATAAGAAAAATAATTATGAGAGCTAGCACTATGCTAAATTGAAATACGCACAAGTTGAATGGGCTTAAGGCAAAGGTATGTTTTCATGAACCTTTTATTCTTATCTTTTGCATCTAGGCCTTTGAATCTTCCTAGTATGTGCTTTTGCATGTAATTGTTTTAAGTCATTTTGAGCTTCAAATCTAGATATTTAGTTGATGTCTTCATTAAGAATTGACTTGGTGTCATCTCTTGCAAGATATGAGCTAAATATGCTAAGATGGTCATTGACTTGAGATGGATGCATGCCTTGTGTGACATAGGATAGTCTTTCAAAATTAACTAGCATGTGTAGGAAGTGTGCTTTTTGAAAATCATTTGGTGTTGGTCTTTGTGGCCACGTTGATCCATTTGTGGTTATTGTTATCCTTGCTTGATTGCTGGCTAACTACAAATGGTGAAACTCTCTCAAGTCCATTAGATCTACCCAATCTCATCTCAAGGGCTATGTTTATTGGATTTTCTTATCTCATCCATATCTACCAAAATCCTTCATCTGAGTCAAAGGGCAGTGCACAAATGGATAAATGGATTCAATAAGGAAGAAAAGAAGAAAAGAGAAGGGCAGAAGTGCAAAAATAGACAAAAGCCACGGGCTCAGGAATTTCCGGTGGCACCGGTTTTCCCAAACCGGTGGCACCGGTTTCTGTTGGCAGGACACTATTTACCCGTGACTTACCCTTTCACTTTTATTTTTTACCCCCTCTTCTACCCCACGACCCAAAACAGAAAGGAGAGAGGCTCTAGAGGCGATTTTGTGGCGATTTCAAGGCTCCACCAAGGGATTCAAGTGTTGAGGCAAGATTTGGATCCTCCAATCCGGTGTGACCGGATTCCCCTCCGTTCTAGGGCTGCAACAACTCTTCCACAATGTCGGGAGGTACTCAAATCAATGTTCTTGCCCGATCTATTTCCCTAGAAGTTTCCTCTCAGATTCCTTTGGTAGAACACCATATCATAGGCCCTAGAAGCTTTTTGGTTAAAGAAATCAGTGATTCCTTGGTGGCATTGATGGGGGCCTCGACCTAGGGTTTCTGGGCAGAAACCGGTGGCACCGGTTTTCCAAAACCGGTGGCACCGGTTTGTGCGCAGCAACCCTGGTCAGTGCCTTTACTTGGTTCTCAAAGCTCAAAATCAATATCTTTTTCAATGGCCTATTTCTCAGAGGGCTTTTCTCTATGTGTTTGTTACAGATCCAAAAAGGGACACCGTTTATGGGAGAAGACCGGCCCGATCTACGAATGCGCAATTCGAGTTTCGGCCAAGAAATGTTGAAAGCAGTGAGCAAGAAATTGAACCAGCACAGCCTAGAAGATCCAAGAGGGTAGCAGGAAAAGTGAACTTTCCTAGGGGTGATATTCGCATTGAAGATTCAGAGCCCGAGGACACCTCTAGTGATGATGATGAGGAAAGTCCATATGAGAGAGATCCTACTCCTTCAGGGTCAGTTGCAGCAGACTCCTCCCCAGTTGCTCAGCGCAAAAGAAAGGGCAAATCAATTCGTACACAAAGCCATGAGCACAGCCAGGGGACAGGCAGTGGTGACAGAAGTGGCAGTGGGAATGGGGATGATGAGGAGGACATCATTTCAGCACTTGGGCCACGGCCAACACATAATGCTCCTCCCACACATCTCAGTGATGTGACTTTTAGAGCTCCCATGGCTCCTCCACACCGAGCCAAGGTCAACTACAAAGCCAAAGGAATGACAGAAAAGGCTAGAATTGAGAGAGCAAAGAATCCCAAGGAAGTTGGTGGGAGACATCTTGATTACAGATTTGGCACAGCTTTTCATCAGGACTTCTATGAGAGTGCCATCCTTGCAAAAGATGTTCCTATTGCTCAGGTTCAGTATATTGATTGGAAATACATGAGGGCATTCAAGAATCCTAGGATTGATGAGATCATTAGAGAATGCAAGAGGAAGAATATATACAAGATCATGAGCTTTGCCAAGTCATGGAATAGTGAGGTAATTGCACAATTCTATGCCACTAGCTATTTCACATCTAGAAATGATGAGAGGATTGTGCATTGGATGACAGAGGGTAATTGGTTTGGAGTGTCTTATTCTCAGTTTGCCTCTCTTCTTGGCTTTGCTAGTGAGGATGATGATAGGGTCCACATTCATAATGCTAATTATATGGATAAGAAAGATATGAAGTACATGTATCTACCAGGACATGAGGGTTACTTTGGGAGAGTTAATGGCATGCTACCCTTCTATGCATATCTCAACCGCATGTTTAGGAAGACACTTGCTCCTAGGGAAGGTGATCAAAGCAACATATCTTTCTATCACCGTGATTTGATAAGGTATATGACACCTAGTGAGCCGGAGTTCAGTGTGGTGGAATATATTTGGGAAGAAATGAAGTCCATTGCTGGATCTCCACAAAAGTGTTGTGGGTATGCTCCGTATCTCATGCATGTGATTGAGGCTGTCACAAACCTCACATTTCATTATGATCATGTGATTGAGCCCTTCCACATGAAGAATGATGTCGAAGGTCCTTCCCTAGCCCAAGCGGCAAGCATGGAGGCCAATATAGAGAGTGGAGAGGCACTCGAAGGTGCTCCTACAGCTGCTACCCCTTCTATGGCAGCAAGAGAGGCATCCGGTAGTTGACATGGACGTGGGCAAAGAGATGTGCACAAGCCCCCTTCACCACTCAGAAATTGTTCAACTTTATGTGTGGGTCTTGTATGAGCACAAATGCAATTGCTCACAAGGAAAGGCAAAGGAGGAAGATGGATTCGAGGATGATTAGGCAAATGTATGAGGATCCCTCCAATAGGCCTCCTATCTCCCGTGCAGAGTCTGATGATGAGGAAAGTGAACCGGAGGATTTGATCAAATTTGGACTAAATCTCAAGAAGTGGATCCGGTTACTCAAAAGGATTATTGGGATCGATCCATAGGCAACACATATTACAATCCCTCATATGAAGGCATGCAAAGTGGAGGTGGTTCATTTTCTGAGATGCCATTTGTGAGAACTCAAGGACAAGGTGGCTCTTCTAGTATGCCACAAGTTGATCCTTATGCAGCTGGAGGTTCAGGGTCTGCTCAAGCTGATATTTTTGGAGGGATTTTTGGCAATGTCAATCCATATGTTGGTACATTCCCTCCAACTCAATTTGCACCTCAACCTCCATTTATTTCCCCAACTCAAGGCCAAGAGCAAAATGATGATGAAGAGGATGAGTAGAAGCAGCGGGAGAAGCCCCCAGGACCTTTGTTGGTGATGGATGACAAAGGGAGAGAATTTGAAGCGATTAAAGCGCCGCTGTTCTGCTGTCTGCTGGCTGTCTGGGCAAAACTGGTGCCACCGGTTTTGGAAAACCGGCACCGGTTTTCTAAAACCGGTGGCACCGGTTTTGGCTGTTGTATGCAACAGGCCCCGTAATAAATTCTATCTTAGCTCTTTTGGACTTGAGAACATTTGTAATGAGTGCTATTCTGTGTGTGGAACTTGTTAAATTTTATTTAGACTCATGTGTTTGATAAAATGCTTTGTGTGTTGAAAATTCTAGTTGGGCCGGAACTTCTGGCCTTGAGGCTCCGGCAGCCTCGGGTTGGGGCCGGAAGTTCTGATCCGTTGTGTCGAAAATTCTGGTCCGCTTTGTTTGGTGATTGTCTGTGCTTTCCAGAGAATTTCCGGTGGCACCGGTTTGTGAAAACCGGTGGCACCGGTTTTTGTCTGGGAAGCACTGTTTCTTGTTTAATTATCTTGTGCTGCATGCATCACGTATTAATTGTTCACACACATGTTTTGCACCCCACGGATGTTGAGATTTAGTGGGAGCTCCATGTTTTCTTGAAAATGTGCAAATTGGCATTTTAGGCCAAGTTATTGAATTTCATTCAAAGCACATGTTAAGGGGGAGCTCAAACTAAATCTGAACATTCAAAAGCTTTATTGATATATCTATTGTGAGTTTTAATCAAGTTGTCATCAATCACCAAAAATGGAGAGATTGAAAGTGCATCTAGGCTCCCTTGTGGGTTTTGGTGAATTGAATGACAAAAGGATTAAAGGACTAACATGTTTGTTAAAGATTATGAGCAGAAATTAAATTGTATATTGATGATTCACTATTGGTCATTGGTTGAATTCAATGTGGATGGCTCATGTTGACATGAATAAATAAGTGGTTGCTCCCATTATATACGAATATGATAGTTGGCATGCTATGATGCAACAAAGAAAGAGACATGAGGATGTGTGTGATATATTGGTCTCTAAAATTGATGAAAGCTTGTTTAATATTGATATGAGATATCTTAGATCATGTTGGATTAAAATGTTGCATAATGCAAGTTTGGTTGAATGGACAAGAGACATGGTGATATGACTCATTCTTGGTCTATATTTGAAGAACGACTTGCAAACAAGACATTATGACTTTGATAGAAATGAAAGGTCAAAGTAAAGTGGATATATTGCATATCAAGAAATGGTGTTCATTTTTGATACAAACTATTGTGAAGCTATATACGATGCAAGGATGAAGAGGTGGAATTCGGGATAGTGTTTCTAGGTACTAAGCAATGTGTGATCAAGTTGCGGACTTGAGTCATGTATCTTTGCTAGGGTGATGAAACTTTCTTGGATTTCAACTTGATGAATCTTGGTCACATGTGGTGTTCATATTGGCAAGTATCAATCTTTCTAGAAGTAAGTTGTGAAAGATGTGAATTGGACTAGAAGTGAATTTCATTCAAAGACAAAGGTTCAAGTCACTAGCTCAAGGTTGAAGTGCTCAATTCAAAGAAGACAAGTTGGATGCAACTCTCAAGCGGATACATTGAAGAAGTATGGCATGGTTCAAAGTGATGAAGCTCAAGTGTATCAATAGTATTTATATTTGATCTTGAGTATAGGTATGCCGTACTATCAAGAGGGATGCATCACAAGTAGTCTTGAAATTGTCTAAGTGCTCAAGGAACCTATGTAAGTTGTTGAGAGACACAAAACCCTCACGTACACCGGTTTTGTGTCAGGGTGTTCCAACGGGTAGTTGGTTTGAAATCTCGGTGGCACCGGTTTCAGGAACCGGTGGCACCGGTTTTCTCTGGGTTCCCAACGGCTAGTTTTTGTGGAGTGAGTATTTATACCCCACGACCTCCACAGTGGCAAGCTGCTGTTCCTGAGGTTGCTTTAGTGCTTCCCTGCTCTTCCTTGCCAAGCCAAAGCCATATTTGCTCTCCCCAACCCTTCTTTGTGAGGATTGCTTGATATTGTGAGATCCTTGTGTTGGGTAGTGGAGAGAGCAGCCATTGTAAGAAGATTGAGAGCACCAAAGCACCTTGAGCACTGTTGGACTTCATCAAGGTTGTGTGATTCATTTGTTACTCTTGGAGCTTCGCTCCTAGACGGCTAGGTGTTGCCCGTGAGCTACCAAGGTGTGGTGAGCTGTGGGATTGTTTGTGCAGGTCGTGCTTCGCCTCCGAAAGGGAAGAAGCAAGCTAGTGGAAGGAGGAGATAGCTTGACCTAGTGTGGTCGTATAAGCTTCCTCAACGGAGAGTAGGATTCACCGTGCCTTGGTGGTTGCTTGGTGCAAGCGGTGAATCCAAACTTCGGAAAACAAATCTTGTGTCTCCCCGCTGGTTTGAGTTTCTTTGTGTTTATATTGCAAATTGGTGAAATTGCTCAATATTGTTGTATATGTGTTTTTGAGTGCAGGGACTTGGAGATATACCTTAGAAAGACATTTCGATCATCATCTCCAAGTTTGGTTGATTCCGAGCTCCCTAGCATATTCAATCTATTTCGGGAGTTCACTGCCAGAGCAAAACCGGTGGCACCGGTTTTGGTGGCAGTGTTCTATATCCGCTGCGTTAGGCGTGCAATTCTTTTATTTGGAGATTCTAAAGATCCTTTTAGAAGTTCATTTACTGAATTTCTAAAAGTGGTATTTGGAATACCCAATTGTCACTAATAAATTTGTTTTAAGTGGCAATTTTTAGGTCTCGCCTATTCACCCCCCTCTAGGCGACATCAAGGTCCTTTCACGGTCTTGCGTAGAAGAAGTTGTAGTAGATGGTACGTTGTTGATGATTCTCATGTACCGAAGCCGAGTGTGACGAAGACGACTTGTGGCATCCGAACGTTGAGGAAGACAAGCCACGGCGATGAACTTGAGCAGTCGTGCGAAGCGCTTCCCTAAAACTTTATTCACCCTCTCCCGATACAGAATCACAAAGACGAAGGGTTCTTGAGACTTGCTATCCTGATCATCAGTGCACGCTGATGCTCGGGATGATGTAGACTATGGTGGCGGCGCAGCAGCAAGTAAAGGCAAAAATCGAGCCAATATAGACTATCTTAGCGTTTCCCTGATCTTGGAGCCTCCCTATATAATAGTCTATGGTGCAGCTTTTCCATGAAGGGGTGATCCATATTTATTGGGTGTAAAACCCCCACACCCCCCGTCCATTAGCAATATGGCACTAATAGATGGTGTGACCCCTCCAACTGCTAATGGGCTTTTGAGATTTATTAGAATTATTTATATGGGCCAAAGCCCATACATCTAACAGTACTCTCTCTATTCCAAGAAGAATGCAAATCTGGCTCCCAAAAAGTCAAATAATTTCAAGTTTCATCAAATTTATACAAAAAATTATTACTATTTATGTTTTTAAATAGACTTCAAATTAAAATATATTCCATGATTTTTATGATTAATCTAATGATACTTACTTTGTACTATAAGTATTATTTTTCATAAATCTAGCCAAACTTAAAATTATTTGACTCTTTAGAAAACAAGAGTTGCACTATTTTGGATATAGGGAGTAAGGTGGGCATAGCTAGCTAGTCGATTGTTGACCCCGATCAGATATCCAGGTGACGTCAGCTGATGTGTGGACATAGGCCAATGTATTACCTGCTGAACTTGAACGAGAGTAAAAACATATAAAACAGTTACACACTTGGGCAAGAGACACTGGCCCACATGCTGTTCATCATTCAACCTAGGCCCTGTTTAGATGAGCAAGTTTCAACTATTTATGAGTTACATCGAATGTGGTGCCACTAATTAGGAGTATTAAACGTAGATTATTGACAAAACCCATTCCATAACCCCGGGTAAATTCGTGAGATGAATCTATTGAGCCTAATTAGGACATGATTAGACAATGTGGTGCTACAGTAAACAATCTCTAATTACGGATTAATTAGACTTAATAGATTTATCTCGTGATTTCCCGTCCATCTGTGTAATTAATTTTATAATTAGATCATATTTAGTCCTTCTAATTAGCATCCTCAAACTTGTTGTGACATTTTCGGCAAGTTTCCACTCCCAACTAAATAAGGCCCTAGTCAGCAAGCAAGTCAAAATGTTAGTGTGATCAATGTGATCGTGGGAGCTATAGAATGAACAAGAGTTGACTCGGACTCTCGGACGACCACATAGATCTAGGATATGATTGATAGAGCTTCATCTGATTCTAACTCTACATGAGAGATGATTCTTTAAAATAAGTGATTATGTGGCTCAAAGTTATTCTATCTGATTCGCTAGCATAAACTCTTAAAATCGGGATGGAGAATTGTCGGAGTTATTGTCCGGCAGTCCACCCAGGGATACCCAAGTGGTTGATTTGTATGCAAAGGGCAATCGCGAGACTAGGGAACTCGAGGTAACACAGAGACGCAAGGTTTATACAGGTTCGGGCTACCCGGTGATATAATACCCTACGTCCTGTGCTCAGGGGTCTTGTATTGCTTTGCTCGGCAATGCTCTGGGGAACAATGGCGAGTTTGTAGTTACAACAGGGGAAGGCGAATGGCGTAGAGTAGGATGGTTGGAGATGAAATTGAATGATCTAAGGGGGTTGACCTAGGCCGCCTTATATAGGCTGACGACCTAGGGTTTACAAGTCGGTTTTCCTTAATCGTATCCGGCTATAACTAGGAAGGTAATCCGAGTTGATTACAACATAATCTCCATGACCCTTGGGCGAGATCCGAGTGTCGATTTTTTATACCAGCTAGCCTACTATAGGGGGTCCCTGAGTAGTCGAGTTGTTCGTAAGGGCCTCATCGGAACCAAAAGCACGATGGTGAACACAAGACGATTTAGACAGGTTCAGGCCGCCTCGAGAGAGAGCATAATATCCTACGTCCTGTATGGTGGATCATTTCGTATTGATGGTTATGATTTTATAAGGGGTCCCTGCCTCACCTTATATACTCGGAAGACAGGGTCTACAAGGCAAGAAATACAGATTTCTAGTCGAATACTAAACATAGAGTCCTAACATGATTAGGTTGGGTTGTTTCCTAGTAGCTGTTGATGGTCCATAGACGCTTCAATTGTGAACCGCAAGCGCACGGATCATCGTAGCTTTTCCCTTAGAGTATTCCATCCAAGGTTTATCAATCCGTGGATCGACAATGAACTACCTAGGATTTTTTATCTAATCTAACGGATCTATTCCTAGCATTAAGCGTAGATTGCATATAAAGGGTAAAACCTACTATAAGATATGAGTGGTGTGTAGGTTGATCACATCCATAATATAGGCAAAGGTAAAGAGCAACCAAAGGATAAACGGGCCTATCGTCTTCTAGTTGTAGTTCTAGCTAATAAGAGCAAGCGCATCATGCATCTCATCCAAAGCAATCTTTAAACTCTTACCTCCGGTCAACCTCCCGAGAACGCCACCTTACACGGGATCACACCCTGTCACGATGCTCCCTATCGGCGTGGTTAATTACAAGGGCACGTCCACAAGTGAACGTGTCTAGATATCATGAAGGGTCGACATACTAGATCTAATCATCATGATTACATAAAACATGCTAAATAGTCTAAACTAGCATTAGACTAAGAATCAATCATATTCATGATAGGTAGAAAGCATAGAAGGAGATATTGAGTCGCTAAGAGATCGGATGGCATGAAGAACATAACTCATATAATAGATGTGTTTGGATCATCACCACCGAGTACATACCATTGATGACTCCAACTAGCTCATGAACTCCACCATGGCACAACCACACAGGGAGGCCATGGTGGCTAGCTTTGGCCTAAGCCATCCTCTAGACAATTTTGAGGACTTGCAGCGGCCGTCGTCTTCTTTTGGTGTATGCCCTAGGTTTCGCCGAGTTCTAGTGGATTGATGTGCATGCCTCCGTGCATCGGGGCTATAAATAGTCCGAGGGAACCCTAACTTGAAGGGGAGGCCGAGGCGGTGCAAAAACCTCCTAGGCCGGCCGGGTCGACCGGCCTGGGCTGTTTTTGCAGCCTCTCGGTCCCATCTTTTGCGTGCAAGCTTCTAGATCCTACAGGAGTTTAGGTGCCAATGCATGTGGGTGTTTAGACGTCGGATGCTTGGGATAAGATTGGGTGTTGATAGCTTTCCAAATATCTGCTTGATTCATCTTAATCCTGAAGTCATCCGACCTTATCTTCAAGTCTTTGCCCTTCCACATTCTTGGAGGTTGATTCACCATAGATGAGAGCGAACGAAATTCGAGTCGTATTAGGTTTTGGCCTTCATATTCCTCCATGTTAGTATGACCTTGGTCTTCGTCCAAAAGTGCTCATTTATAGCTCAAATACCTGTGTAAACCAAAATCCTCCAAAAATACATGCATATGCGACAATGGGGTTATTTCAAGTGCCAAGTGGCAGGTTAGTATATGAATTGGTCCCAAAACACCACTTAATTAGCACTAAAAAGGTGTCGCTAACGAGCGTCAACAATCCTCCATGCTTAAACCTACCATAGCAAAGATGACCACGACAGTGATGGAGAAGGCGACTGAGAAATCAAAGGACTAGAAGGCACAATAGGAAATGTAGAACGATACCTTCAGGAAAGGTACGATGCAAAAGCAACACCATCGACCGCTCGTCAAAGGACAAAACCAGGTTTTCACCCGATAGAACCAGAAGAGGGGTAGGGAGACCCTGACAATGCCCCCAACAGAGAAACTACGCAAGAGCGCAGCCATTGCCAGCACTAGTAGCAGCCATGTAGGGTTTTCACCCAAGGTGTCCAAACCCCTCCACCTGCGCATACGACCACAACAATCCCTCGTAGCCTAAACCAGTGAGGCAGGACAGCTTTGCGACCAGCGGACATGTGCAGAGATGGTAGGTAGGGTCACAAATTACCAAGGGCGGAAGGGGCAACAACGGTGGACGAAGAAGAGCAGATCCAACGCAGTGCCCGCCGGAGCCAACGACCAAGTGGCGGAAGGTGCGACAACGACGAGCGAATGAGAGCAGATCCGGGGCAGCACCCGCTAGAGCAATCCTCGGCGACGACCTTAGGGGAGCATGGCATAGGCCGACCCCGGGAGGGGGAGGGGTGGGGGCATCGCCGGCGCACACGGGTGGATAGAGGACCAGAGGGACGACCCAGCCGAGCGCATGACGCCACTCTTGGACAGAGGCTCCACGTCCCATGGCGAGCACGCCAGCAGGAAGACGCAGTACACGCCGGCGTCGGAAAGGAAGGCGCAGTCGGCCGCGATGGCCCTGCTGCTGGAGAGAGAGCCCATGATGGCCTTCCCCACGGTGAGGGCGACGTCTGCTGCGGGGCCCAGCCGAAAGATCCACACGGAGGCCCGCCGCCGTGGTGGCGCGAGTGGCCGGCCGC
>CM014278.1:1698517-1719494 GCA_004135705.1 Alloteropsis semialata
ACTGCACATTTTTTTGAAGCTGCAAGTAGCATGGAGAACATGTGCTGCCCAGCCCTAGCTGACCCTGCATTCCTGGGCAGGGCTCCTCCCTCCTCATGCCTGCCTGCCTGCCTGCCCTACCCAATTACTACAGCACTGTTGGTACTAGTCTAGCAGTATCCAGGTAATGGATTAGTTAAGCGAGGGCCCCACCTGCCTAATTGATTTCTTTAACAAAAACAGGCGGGCAGAAGAATCAGAGGCATGTGAAGAAAGAAGGGCATCTGAAAGCAGGGCCGCAGATGGTAGGGCGATGAGGAATCTGACGGTCCCTCCTGTCTAGATATATGTATATATACTATGTGCTGAGGCTCGGCTCTGGTGGAACCGGAAAGCGCCTTTGAGAGGAGACAGAATCTTTTTTCAAAATTCAAACTTTGTTCGGGCTCTGCCTCACTGCCTGACTCGCCGTGTTGCTGGCTCTCTGTATTTCCCTGGTATAGCATGCCATCATCTTTGGCCCATGGAAAACCTGCAAAAGATTAGTGAAACATGGTAGCTAAAGCTGTTCTGGTTTTTTGTATTTTTAGCTGGGGAACAGGTGTGATGATGAGAGTTGTAGCCAAAAGAAAACCCAGCAGATTAGAGAGAATGCGAAGATTAGGGAGCAAAGCTGTATTGGCAGTGGTTGCATTAGAGTAGCTGGAGAATTTTTCCCCACTTCTTTTTCTAAAGAAAGTAGCAGCAGAATTATTGGAGGCAGGAAAGGAGGTACAAAAATCAAGCAGCAAAGGGGGGCGGCGACGCAATGGCTGGTGGCAAGAACCGATATGAGTGATAGATGGTGCAGGTGCGCAACCGAATTTATTTGTATATTGTGAACAGCAACAGAAAACAAAGACGGGAAGGATCAGTTGGAGGATGGGCACTAATTACAAGCCCAGCGACTCGAGGCATCAGGATTAGTGATTTAAAAAGGGACCTAGCTGTAAACAAATGTCCAGGGAGGCATCAGGATTGGCTGATTGCTTCTCTGTATTAATCAAAGAAAAAAAAATCCAGCGCATCGTAATATTACTTGTCTAGCTACATGAACCTGAGAAAGCCACCACGCATCCAGCGGAAGAGAAGACGAGGGCGGCTGCAGCTGCTGAGCCAAGTGACGCAGAGCTGCTGGGTGTGAGAAGCTGCTGCTATGATCCGATGGATGGGTGGTAAGAGCATCTCCAGCAGATTACTCATTCCTCTCTCTAATATTAAAAAATAGTCCTTTTGATAATAAAGATGCTCCAACAGATTACCAATTCAATCTTCAATACCAAAATATTTTTTGTGATTACCAAAACACACCTCTCTCTTACTCAAATAGAGGAGATTCATCTCAATCCCCCTATCTACTAAAGTGGTTTTGGTAATCTGCTGCAGCACTGGTTACAAAAACATAAAAAAAAGTATAGGTAAGAAAGAGAAAAACTATATAGAGTATGATGTTTTGATAATCTGTTAGAGATGCTCTGACCCACCATGTCCTGCTCCTACTCCCCAACCCAGCCGACCAACTTGAGCGCCAAGAAAGGCAAGGCCTCCTCCCTCGCGGTTCAAACTGGGAGCCAACACGTGCCGGCCGCCGAGGTCAAGTCCTGTCCTACCCGCCATGATGCCATCCAGCAATGCGGCACTGCCATGCCGTGCCCTGCTCGATCGGCAGCGAGCGCAGAGCAGAGCAGGCGAGGCACGGAAAGCAACACGGCAGCCCCGAGGCTCGTCCGCCGGCCGCCGTCTGGCCCGTCTCCCGTGACCCGTCTCCTTTCCAGCCCGGTTCCACGCGCCCCGTAACGGGACGGGACGGGGACGTGTGGAGCGCGTGCGCGTCGCGTGGCACAGTGGGCAGTGGGCGCTGCTGCTGCTGTGGCGATGGCGCGCCATGCGCTTCCCCTCCCCCGCTGTTAATGGTCGCATCGCCGGGGGAACCCAACAGATGGCGTACTTAACCAGGTGTTTAATTAAGCGATCCAGCCATTGGCTACCCGATCCAGAGGAGAAGCAATTAAACAAAAAGGGGTGGCTGGCCCAGGCTCGACTAAACTAACAACGCATCTGCTGGCTGGCTGCTGCGATTTCGAATTTGAAATGGACCGGTACTATTTGATAGAGCTCCATCTTTATTTTTAATCTTTTTGTGGTGGGGATAGTATAAACGAGAGGATTGGAGGAGGCGGCGGGCCCAGTGGGCGACGAGACCTGGGCGCGGCCGGGCCGGGCTGACTGACCTAGGTGACGGACGACCTGGGTGGGAGTGGGAGGGGATAAGAACGGCGACCTCTCCGTTGTTTCGGCCGCAGCCGCTCTCCCTCGCCACCGTGCCCTTCCTTCCTCTCGAGTTCAGCAGTGTAGCGGACAGCGACCCCGTTTGCTAGCTATTTCCTCCGATTTCCCCCCAACCTCTCTCGGTCTCTCCTAGTCCGCCGCGCGTGCATATAAGCCCAGCACCCAGCCCATTTCCCCTTTGCTTGTTGCTTCGCCTGCCCTGCCCACATTTCCGTCGCCTCGCCGCCTCCACACGCGCGGCGCGACGCAGGAGAAACCGCCGCTCCCTCCGGCTCGGCCTTGTTCCCTTTGCGTGCGAGGGGAAGGAGTGATGGCGATCGACCACGAGTCCCCGTTCAGAGCTCCGCCTCAAGAACCGCAGGATCATGGTGAGTCCGCCGCCGGCCAAGGCGTCCCGTTCCTTCTTCCTCTTCTCCTAATCCTGCTTCCTTCTTCTGGAGCCCCCCTGGCCCTGCCATTCTTGATTACTGATGCTGCGATTCGTCGTCTTCTTGCCTCGTCTGTTCGCGTCTGCACGGGATGTGTTCTTGGTGTAGTCAAGACGAGCGGTTTCTTGATTCGTCTTCTTTCTGTTACTGTTGGATGGGAAGGGTTTAGTATTGGGATGAATGCTCTGCCTTTTGGCAATGGCGATGCGAAATATTGAATTGGTCTTGACCATCTCGCCCCCCTTTTCTTGGTTCTGGCTTTGGGTTCTCCGCATTGGTTCTCTGAATGCGACCTTTCGTTCTGATTTTATTGTAATCAAAACCATTCAGTACCGAAGCCGTTTCTCTGACTCTGGGCAAGCAATCGAATTTCTTGGCGATGGTTCCAAGGAGAGATTTTTCCTTGCGGACTAATCTGATTTGTGTGCCAATCCAAATTGGAGTAGTACGATGCGAATGCTTCGCCATTGAGCAAAGTGGCTAGTCAACTGACGAATTCGCCCGTCTGTGTGCAGGGAGGCGGCGGCCCTGAGCCGGAGGAGGAGGCCGCCTCGGCGGCGTACGGGGACCAGTGGCCGCGCTGGCTGCAGCCGCTGCTCTCCGCGCGCTTCTTCGCGCATTGCAAGACGCACAGCGACTCGCACCGCAGCGGCGAGTGCAACATGTTCTGCCTCGACTGCTCCGCCGCCGCGGGCACGGGCGCGCTCTGCTCCCTCTGCCTCGCGCACGGCCACCGCGACCACCACACCATCCAGATCCGCCGCTCGTCCTACCACGACGTCATCAGGGTCTCCGACATCCAGCGCTTCATGGACATCGCCGGCGTGCAGACCTACGTCATCAACAGCGCCCGCGTCGTCTTCCTCAACGAGCGGCCCCAGCAGCAGAAGCCCGGGTGCGGCGGCAAGGCCGCCTCCGCCTCCGCCAACCTCTGCGAGGTCTGCGCCCGCAGCCTCCTCGACAACTTCCGCTTCTGCTCCCTCGGGTGCAAGGTCGTCGGCTGCTCCCCCGACGCCGCCAAGGCCAGGAACTGGCTGCTCCGGGCCCCCGCCGCCTCCGACGGCAACACCTCCTCCTCCGCCCTGCGGAATGCCGACAAGAAGCAGAGCTTCACGCCTCCCACGCCGCCGATGCCGACGAAGCGGCGCAAGGGCATCCCGCACCGCGCGCCGTTCGGCAGCCTCATCGTCGAGTACTAGGCCTCGGCGGCGGCATTGGCATTACACGCGCGCGGTAAAGTAAAAAAAAAAAGTACTCTTCCAACCAACGGAATCGTCGCTGAATCCGTGCATGAATCGGTCAGTCCGCCATTACGGCAATGGGATGGCCACGACTTCGGTGGCCGCCTTCCTTTGCCATGGCACTATGGGTTGGTGGTGCTTCTCGAGGTGGATGCCATTTGCTCGCTGGCTTTGCTTTCCACAAAGGGGGAGAGAGGGAAAGAAAGGTGGAGAAGAAGAAAGGAGGGTGCTTGCTGCTAGACAACCACTGCTGCTGCAATGTCAATCAAACTACTAGTAGCTTCTTTTCTCATTAATCGTTGATTACTGTTGTTAGGACAGAAGATATATATTTCTGGTAGAAATATATGTACATGTTTTAGACCTGTTCTGTTTCATATCACCCATAATGGAGCAGTATAGCTAGCCTTTGTGACGCTCTTACTAGATTAGATGCCTGAACAGGAGGAGATAGTCAGTCAGTCAGTGCTAATAAGCAATGGAAGCTCTCTGCTTCTTTGCATTCTCTTTCAGAGTTTTGTGATGCCCTGTGGTGCTTGATTGGTGTCAGTCACAACTTGTAAGTAGTGGTGCTTGCTTTGTTCATCTGTTAAGCATATGCATTGCCTAGATGGAGATGAGAATGAGACGGTAGATCCCCAACAAGTTGCTCTGTGTGTGTCCAACAGAGTACTCCAATGTCCATGGATAATGCGGCTCTGTTCTTCTGATTTTAGACCAACCGAAGGTTCTCTGCATTTTGAAACATCAGGTGAGGTCAGACACCGGCATTCCTGCGACTTGATGATAGTCGTAGTACCATCAGGATGCAAGGAAATGCCGTCACGTTTCTGCCCAACAAGGTTGCGTTGATAGAAAGCCACTAGGACTGCGATTGCTAGGCGCCTTGTATGATTGAGCACCCGGATTAATTGTTACGTATATATACAATTAGCATTGTTCTTGTTCATCTAATCCTGGATTATTTAAAACGGGGTACTTGCTTGGTGACATAATGCTGATAGCTGAATAGTCAGTGACGGCATCGATGAAGCCATTGAAACAAGCCCTTGCTTCCCTTTAGTTTAGGCCGAAGAGGAACGCGACCTGTTCTCGACCTAACCTACTATTAAAGGCAGAGGGAACGAAACGGATGGCTTTAGGCGTGTTCGGATGGGGGATCAAAAAATTGATCCCTGCATTAAATGTTACTTTGACCGTTAATTAAAGGTATTAAATAAAGTCAGTTTATAAAACTACCTCCACAACCCCCTGTCAAATTCGCGAGATGAATCTAATGAGGCCGTTGACCACGCGATTAGAGGATGATTACTGTAGCATTACTGTAGCAAATCATGGATTAATTAGGTGCAGTAGATTCGTCGCGCAAAGTTGCACTCATCTGTGAAAAGGTTTTGTAAATAAACTTTATTTAGGCCCTCATGCATGCGACAGTAATCCGGGACAATTTTTTGTTAACGCCATGAAAACGACCTGGAACAGAAGCATCTAATGCAGGGCAGATAGAGAGGAGAGGAGGGCAAGGCGGCATCAGCTTCGGGAGGAGCGGCAGCAGCTGAAACACACGCACATTCTTTCTACCTTCCACGCAACTTTGCGATGAGAGGGCGTGTTTAGATCTACAAGAAATTTCGCGAAATTTACTATAGCAAAACTAAATCGAAGATTAGGAGGACTAAACATGATCTAATTATAAAACTAATTACACGGATGGACGGAAAATCGCGAGACGAATCTATTAAGCCTAATTAATCCGTCATTAAAGATTGTTTACTGTAGCACGACATCGTCTAATCATGGCCTAATTAGGCTCATTAGATTCGTCTCACAATTTCACCCGGAGGTTGTGAAATGGGTTTTATCAGTTATCCACATTTAATACTTCTAATTAGTATCCAAACATTCGAATTTACTGTAGCGATCTAAACGCGACCCGAATCAGCTTTCGGGGGGCTCTAGCCTCTACCCTTTTCTCGAGGGGATGCCACAGTGGTAGCGACATGAAAAGAGGGGAAATAAAGCGGGGTGTGACATTTCCCAAAAGGACAGGGGGAGAAATGGAAGGGGAGTGAAATTCAAAGTGGTGGACGATGTCGACATGGGGGGATTCTTGGTCCGGTTTGGTTTGGCTGCAGGAGATGCGCGTGATGCCATACTATCTTGGGTTCATGTGCTGTCTTCCTCTTGGGTCGTGCTACCATGATAAGTACCGTCTCCATTTGGTGATGGCATCTTTCTTCACAAAGGAGAGGTTGGGCGATTTGATTTGGTCATTTCTGGCCTGTTACCTCGCTCATGGATGGGTCATAAAGTTGCTGGTGTTGATTTGTAGGGACGGTTTTGCTTTTTGTTTTTGGGTGACTAGATCACGATGAATTGACAATGCTTAGCCGTTAAGCTATATTACAGAGACAAGTAAACTGATAACTAAGGGCCTGTTTAGTTTGGTAGATTGAAAGTTACCGTTTACTGTAGCAATTGTAAATCGAAGATTAGGAGGACTAAACATGATCTAATTATAAAACTAAATACACGGTTGGACGGGAAATCGCGAGACGAATCTATTAAGCCTAATTAATCCATCATTAGAGATTGTTTACTGTAGCACGACGTTGTCTAATCATGGCCAAATTAGGCTCATTAGATTCGTCTCGAAAAGTTACCTGGGGTTATGGAATGGGTTTTGTCATTAACACACGTTTAATACTCCATGCATGAAAGATTCCTTTTGATGAATAGTTGGATGGGACGTTTTGGCAATTTTTGTTGGGGAACTGAATAGGCCCTAAATATCCAGTCTCAATATAGAGTTTCATGGCATTAAATTCAATGCCACATCAACAAAATTACCGACTTGACAAGGTAATTATTAGAGTAGGTTTTTTCAGATGAGAGATGAGTTTCATCCCTAGGCCCTGTTTGGAACGCAGTAATTTCGCATGAATCGCGCAGGAATATCACAGGAAAAACACAGGAATAGAAAAAAAAATCCCGCATTCCAAACATGGCTTCATATGTCACAGTTACCTCGTTCTCAGTCTTAACTGTGTAATGAAACTCTCCATTGAAGCTTACTACATGTATTTTTGGAGAACTGGAGTCCTTGTGCTAGGCTCGTGGCCAAATGAGGACAGACATTTGGGCTTTGGGGTAGAGGACCTAATCGCAAGTTCATGCTCACGTGGAAGGACTAGAGTTGTTATTGTTCTATTTAAAAGAAAAAAGAAAAGCATGTGTTGACGACCAAAATTGGCAAAGGTTCAGGCAAACCGGTTAGACCGGTTGGCCTGACCGGTCAGAACGGTCAAGCACAGGATGTTGCGGTGGTTCTGATTTTGGGACCGCAACAGTTGGTCCGAATACAACAAAGATAGCATAGTCTCTGGAATGACCGATTATTGCGGTACTAGGAGGCTCAGGTGGACCGCAAGAGTCGATGCAGGTTCAAGACGAAGGATTGGTGTCCGAACCGATCTGACCGGTTTGTCAGACCGGTTATCCCTGACTTCTAGTAGATTTGGATTCTATTTATAAATTCGAGTTGTAATAAGACTCTTCTTGCGGGACAAGACCTACCCTCCCTATAAATATAAAGGGATTCGGCCGATTGAGTTAGATCCAATCGAACTTATCAAATCTACTATTTTTGCCTTTACTTTTTTTACCTCTCAAACCCTAACTTTTCCAACCCCTACTTGCTGTTCTTCCTTCGTCTCCGCGACGTCTCAAGGCGCCCTAACTGGCCTGCCGAGTCTAGGGCAACCCAAGGTGCGCACGTCCTGACGGGGTCCCTCCCGGACGAGCGTTCGTTGGTTTCTCGCCGAGCTTCCAGCTTCCCGGCGAGAACCGGTCTGACCGGTCACCGGAACCGGTCTGACCGGTCTGGTCAGAGGTACTGCGAAGAGCTTCTCTGCGTGTGTGAGTATTTGACGCGAGGCACGTTTTTTTTGCACTTCGTACATCGTTGCGACGTGCCCATCATCAATGGACGAGCCACGCGGCAAATCCTCAGTTTCATCTCTGTCACTGGATCGGAAGCAGCCAAGCAAGCATGCGAGCTCGAGCTGTGAGCGTGTGCACGTAGCAGCAGCGCGAAAACCTTTGCCGCGTGTGTGCAAGCCGCGGCGGCTTCCCCGGGCCCCACGCGTTCGCTGGGCCCCGGCATCCCTGGCCGCTGCTAGTCAATGCGCTAGTCATTCCGAGTGGTCCACACGTGTGGGTTGGGGCGTCAACGTGTCGCCCCCTCATTGGTCCGGACCCGCGTGGCGGGATGGGCCACGGGGCCCGTCTGCAGCCTCCCTTGCAATTTGCAAAGATCCTCGTAGCCGCCGCCGCCGCCGCCTTGACCCACCACCAGCACCCGCCGGCCCGCCCACCATTTCCTCGTGCGTGCGCGGGACAGGACGTGGCCCGTCCGATCAGGCTACGACGGCGGAGATGCACTGCCCGGTCGGCGTAGCCCTCACGCGCGGGCTGGAGGTGGGCCCCGCGGATGACGTCACGCGGGGCGTGGGCATGAGGTCACTCGAGGCTCCAACCGGAACGTGCCCGTGGTTTGGGTAACGTACGTGGCGGCTCCACAGATGGATGGATCTTTCTAGAAACAGGCAGCAGACCGGGTGAGCTAGTGAGCTACAGTACCGGCTATAGCATGGAGGCGCACAGCATTTTAGCGCCAGACCGCCGAGTTCGAGCTCTTTGCCATGCATCTCTACGACAACATCGACTTGTGTTGCTGTGGCTAATGGTTTTATCATGTCTATGCATGATTATATCAAGTGTTTGACAGATTTAGATATTTCAGATTATGAGATGATCAGTTGTACTAGAGATGACTTTGTGCCTGCTGTTCTAAAACCGATTGAGAATCGGCTAAATCATTTGTTATGAATTAATGAATAGTTCAGAACTGTTACAGCAGAGACTTAAACACTATCAGGCACAAAAGAATGATATATGTGAAGCCATTAAGGATTTTGATGATATGAGTAGTACCGTCTACAGCATGGAGGTGCACAACACTTTAGCGCCAGACCGCCAGTTCGAGCTCTTTGCCGTGCATCCCTACGACAACGTCGGTGGGCCCACGTCGAGACTAGTGAGGGCACAGGCCCTCCCTCAAAATCTTGATACCAAGATTACATATAATTTTTATCATGTTGATATTTCACTAATCTAAGTAATTTTTAGGAGGTGCCTCCCTCTCAAACTTGACTCTGGATCCGCCCTGACCTGACAACGAGTACAATGCCTAGAAAGCAGCATATCACATACTTAGGCCTTGCTTAGATAGATGGAATTCGATTGAATTCAATGATTGGAGGTGTATTGGGAATTGAAAAAGTAGAGAGGAGGCACGTAGTCCAATACGTTGCTTTTGGTTGAAAGAAAGTGTATTTCGCGAATCTAAACAGGGCCTTATTTGCAAATGCCAATTGCCAAAAACTGCAGCGGTGCATGTCCGTACAAAATGCCCACGTTTAAGCCGATCGTCAATGTAGTAGAATCTAACATCTGGGAAGCAGGCAATGGCGAATCGACAGATTGAGAGGAGCAGGGTTCAACTTGTCTTCCTTCCTACTCTCTCTTTTTTTTTCTTCTTCTTTCTCCATATTTTTTCTTTCTCCTCTTCAACCAGGATAAAAATATAGTCTATTTCGATCTCTAGATTGTAATCAACCTAGAGCCTGTTTAGTTACCTCAACTTTTCAATTTTTTTTTGAATTTTTACTATTTATCAAAGAGAATCTTACATGCATGGAGTAGTAAACGTGTGTTAATGACAAAACCCATTCCATAACCCCGGGTAACTTCGCGAGACGAATCTAATGAGCCTAATTAGGCCATGATTAGACAACGTTGTGCTACAGTAAACAATCTCTAATGACGGATTAATTAGGCTTAATAGATTCGTCTCGCGATTTCCCGTCCATCCGTGTAATTAGTTTTATAATTAGATCATGTTTGGTCCTCCTAATCTTTGGTTTAAAATTGCTACAGTAAATTTCGCAAACTTTCAACTCCCAATTAAACAGGCCCCTAGTTGGTTGGCTGTGATTGCTAATATAAATATCCTTTTTCAACCCATAATTCAGTTGGATGCGAGAGGAGGATTATGAGTTTTTCCTTAATAGCTGCTAGCTGCTCTGATCTGATGGAACGAGTTCAGAGAAGCCTCCGCAAGTGCGGATGCATTTGCGACATGTACACGTCCGGCATGCCTAGTGATCACTGATCATTTAAGACGATAAAGTACTTGTTGGAAAATTAGGCAAATGCAATCATAAATTCCGAACATAAACCATATTTAACGAAAAGACTAGCTTGTAATCCTCAAATATACTAGGCCTCGCGCACAACATCATATTGTATCAGTACAATCTAACACATGTATATAACAAGGCTACACATGAATAGTCTAAGCTTCTGTTGTTGCTTAGGTTGAGTTTTAATTTTGGCCTGATGGCTGTCTGGGGTCTATGACCGGCTTGTAATTCTATTTGGCTGTAACCATCCACATGTGGGTGCAAAGGCCGGATTTATTTCCTTAATCTAAAAAAATGAATAGATCTACTGTGCTCAACAAAAAAAGGTACAAAAATAGACAGAGTAGACATGATATGGTCGTACCGGTCTTGCGTAGAAGAAGTTGTAGTAGATGGTACGTTGTTGATGATTCTCATGTACCGAAGCCGAGTGTGACGAAGACAACTTGTGGCATCCGAACGTTGAGGAAGACAAGCCACGGCGATGAACTTGAGCAGTCGTGCGAAGCACTTCCCTAAAACTTTATTCACCCTCTCCCGATACAGAATCACAAAGACGAAGGGTTCTTGAGACTTGCTATCCTGATCATCAGTGCACGCTGATGCTCGGGATGATGTAGACTATGGTGGCGGCGCAGCAGCAAGTAAAGGCAAAAATCAAGCCAATATAGACTATCTTAGCGTTTCCCTGATCTTGGAGCCTCCCTATATAATAGTCTATGGTGCAGCTTTTCCATGAAGGGGTGATCCATATTTATTGGGTGTAAAACCCCCACACCCCCCGTCCATTAGCAATATGGCACTAATAGATGGTGTGACCCCTCCAACTGCTAATGGGCTTTTGAGATTTATTAGAATTATTTATATGGGCCAAAGCCCATACATCTAACAGTACTCTCTCTATTCCAAGAAGAATGCAAATCTAGCTCCCAAAAAGTCAAATAATTTCAAGTTTCATCAAATTTATACAAAAAATTATTACTATTTATGTTTTTAAATAGACTTCAAATTAAAATATATTCCATGATTTTTATGATTAATCTAATGATACTTACTTTGTACTATAAGTATTATTTTTCATAAATCTAGCCAAACTTAAAATTATTTGACTCTTTAGAAAACAAGAGTTGCACTATTTTGGATATAGGGAGTAAGGTGGGCATAGCTAGCTAGTCGATTGTTGACCCCGATCAGATATCCAGGTGACGTCAGCTGATGTGTGGACATAGGCCAATGTATTGCCTGCTGAACTTGAACGAGAGTAAAAACATATAAAACAGTTACACACTTGGGCAAGAGACACTGGCCCACATGCTATCCATCATTCAACCTAGGCCCTGTTTAGATGAGCAAGTTTTAACTATTCATGAGTTACATCGAATGTGGTGCCACTAATTAGGAGTATTAAACGTAGATTATTGACAAAACCCATTCCATAACCCCGGGTAAATTCGTGAGATGAATCTATTGAGCCTAATTAGGACATGATTAAACAATGTGGTGCTACAGTAAACAATCTCTAATTACAGATTAATTAGACTTAATAGATTTATCTTGTGATTTTTCGTCCATCTGTGTAATTAATTTTATAATTAGATCATATTTAGTCCTTCTAATTAGCATCCTCAAACTTGTTGTGACATTTTCGGCAAGTTTCCACTCCCAACTAAATAAGGCCCTAGTCAGCAAGCAAGTCAAAATGTTAGTGTGATCAATGTGGTCGTGGGAGTTATAGAATGAACAAGAGTTGACTCGGACTCTCGGACGACCACATAGATCTAGGATATGATTGATAGAGCTTCATCTAATTCTAACTCTACATGAGAGATGATTCTTTAAAATAAGTGATTATGTGGCTCAAAGTTATTCTATCTGATTCGCTAGCATAAACTCTTAAAATCGGGATGGAGAATTGTCGGAGTTATTGTCCGGCAGTCCACCCAGGGATACCCAAGTGGTTGATTTGTATGCAAAGGGCAATCGCGAGACTAGGGAACTCGAGGTAACACAGAGACGCAAGGTTTATACAGGTTCGGGCTACCCGGTGATATAATACCCTACGTCCTGTGCTCAGGGGTCTTGTATTGCTTTGCTCGGCAATGCTCTGGGGAACAATGGCGAGTTTGTAGTTACAACAGGGGAAGGCGAATGGCGTAGAGTAGGATGGTTGGAGATGAAATTGAATGATCTAAGGGGGTTGACCTAGGCCGCCTTATATAGGCTGACGACCTAGGGTTTACAAGTCGGTTTTCCTTAATCGTATCCGGCTATAACTAGGAAGGTAATCCGAGTTGATTACAACGTAATCTCCATGACCCTTGGGCGAGATCCGAGTGTCGATTTTTTATACCAGCTAGCCTACTATAGGGGGTCCCTGAGTAGTCGAGTTGTTCGTAAGGGCCTCATCGAAACCAAAAGCACGATGGTGAACACGAGACGATTTAGACAGGTTCAGGCCGCCTCGAGAGAGAGCATAATATCCTACGTCCTGTATGGTGGATCGTTTCGTATTGATGGTTATGATTTTACAAGGGGTCCCTGCCTCACCTTATATACTCGGAAGACAGGGTCTATACAAGGTAAGAAATACAGATTTCTAGTCGGATACTAAACATAGAGTCCTAACATGATTACGTTGGGTTGTTTCCTAGTAGCTGTTGATGGTCCATAGACGCTCCAATTGTGAACCGCAAGCGCACGGATCATCGTAGGTTTCCCTTAGAGTATTCCATCCAAGGTTTATCAATCCGTGGATCGACAATGAACTACCTAGGATTTTTTATCTAATCTAACGGATCTATTAATAGCATTAAGCGTAGATTGCATATAAAGGGTAAAACCTACTATAAGATATGAGTGGTGTGTAGGTTGATCACATCCATAATATAGGCAAAGGTAAAGAGCAACCAAAGGATAAACGGGCCTAACGTCTTCTAGTTGTAGTTCTAGCTAATAAGAGCAAGCGCATCATGCATCTCATCCAAAGCAATCTTTAAACTCTTACCTCCGGTCAACCTCCCGAGAACGCCACCTTACACGGGATCACACCCTGTCACAATGCTCCCTATCGGCGTGGTTAATTACAAGGGCACGTCCACAAGTGAACGTGTCTAGATATCATGAAGGGTCGACATACTAGATCTAATCACCATGATTACATAAAACATGCTAAATAGTCTAAACTAGCATTAGACTAAGAATCAATCATATTCATGATAGGTAGAAAGCATAGAAGGAGATATTGAGTCGCTAAGAGATCGGATGACATGAAGAACATAACTCATATAATAGATGTGTTTGGATCATCACCACCGAGTACATACCATTGATGACTCCAACTAGCTCATGAACTCCACCATGGCACAACCACACAGGGAGGCCATGGTGGCTAGCTTTGGCCTAAGCCATCCCCTAGACAACTTTGAGGACTTGCAGCGTCCGTCGTCTCCTTTCGGTGTATGCCCTAGGTTTCGCCGAGTTCTAGTGGATTGATGTGCGTGCCTCCGTGCATCGGGGCTATAAATAGTCCGAGAGAACCCTAGCTCGAAGGGGAGGCCGAGGCGGTGCAAAAACCCCCTAGGCGGGCCGGCCGGCCTGGGCTGTTTTTGCAGCCTCTCGGTCCCATCTTTTGCGTGCAAGCTTCTAGATCCTACAGGAGTTTAGGTGCCAATGCATGTGGGTGTTTAGACGTCGGATGCTTCGGGATAAGATTGGGTGTTGATAGCTTTCCAAATATCTGCCTGATTCATCTTAATCCCAAAGTTATCCGACCTTATCTTCAAGTCTTTGCCCTTCCACATTCTTGGAGGTTGATTCACCATAGATGAGAGCGAACGAAATTCGAGTCGTATTAGGTTTTGGCCTTCATATTCCTCCATGTTACGCATGACCTTGGTCTTCGTCCAAAAGTGCTCATTTATAGCTCCAATACCTGCGTAAACCAAAATCCTCCAAACATATATGTATATGCGACAATGGGGTTATTTCAAGTGCCAAGTGGCGGGTTAGTATATGAATTGGTCCCAAAACACCACTTAATTAGCACTAAAAAGGTGTCGCTAACGAGCGTCAACAATCCTCCATGCTTAAACCTACCATAGCAAAGATGACCATGACAGTGATGGAGAAGGCGACTGAGAAATCAAAGGACTAGAAGGCACAATAGGAACTGTAGAACGATACCTTCAGGAAAGGTACGATGCAAAAGCAACACCATCGACCGCTCGTCAAAGGACAAAACCAGGTTTTCACCCCCACAGAACCAGAAGAGGGGTAGGGAGACCCTGACAATGCCCCCAACAGAGAAACTACGCAAGAGCGCAGCCATTGCCAGCACTAGTAGCAGCCATGTAGGGTTTTCACCCAAGGTGTCCAAACCCCTCCACCTGCGCATACGGCCACAACAATCCCTTGCAGCCTAAACCAGTGAGGCAGGACAGCTTTGCGACCAGCGGACATGTGCAGAGATGGTAGGTAGGGTCACAAATTACCAAGGGCGGAAGGGGCAACAACGGTGGACGAAGAAGAGCAGATCCAACGCAGTGCCCGCCGGAGCCAACGACCAAGTGGCGGAAGGTGCGACAACGACGAGCGAATGAGAGCAGATCCGGGGCAGCACCCGCTAGAGCAATCCTCGGCGACGACCTTAGGGGAGCATGGCATAGGCCGACCCCGGGAGGGGGGGAGGGGTGGGGGCATCGCCGGCGCACACGGGTGGATAGAGGACCAGAGGGACGACCCAGCCGAGCGCATGACGCCACTCTTGGACAGAGGCTCCACGTCCCATGGCGAGCACGCCAGCAGGAAGACGCAGTACACGCCGGCGTCGGAAAGGAAGGCGCAGTCGGCCGCGATGGCCCTGCTGCTGGAGAGAGAGCCCATGATGGCCTTCCCCACGGTGAGGGCGACGTCTGCTGCGGGGCCCAGCCGAAAGATCCACACGGAGGCCCGCCGCCGTGGTGGCGCGAGTNTGCGCGTGGGGGGTGGGAAGGGGTGGGTGGGAGGGGAGGGGGAGGGGAAGGAAGAGGTGACAGAAAGGGACAGAGAGGAGGAAGGAAAGGGGAAAGGGCGGCGGCGGGGAGGAGGAGGCTGCCGCCGTCGGTGACAGCGTCGCGTGGAAGCTAGGGTTCGGGAGCGTGTTCAAGGTTTCACCGTGGTCCCCTCATGCTATATTTCTGGCTTCGCCCCAGTCGATGCTGCTACCGGTCGTGTATGCTGTGGGCCACCTTCTCCACACTCGACGCCGTCGCACCCATTTTTTTTCTTGGCCCAGCAGCGGGCCACCACCGTGGCACCTCCATCTCCATGGACCCTTTCCCTCCACGTTTGGAAAACTGTTACAAAAGGTGCCGTGTGCAGGTGGTGGCCTGGTCTGGTGGAGCTGGGAGGGGACCTGCTCTGTTCAATCGAATTTGGACGGTCAGCACTAAAGGTTTTGCGACTGTAAATCAATGCATGTTATCCAGAAATTTAGTGAGCCCTATGTCGCACTGATGTCCCGTGCATATGGTGGTCTGGTGGAGCTAGGAGGGGACCTGCTCCGTTCGATCGGATTTGGACGGCCAGCATTAAAGGCTTTGAGCCGGTAAATCGGTGCATGTTATCCTGGAATTCTGTGAGCCTAATGTCGTGTTGATTCCACGTGCAGTGGTGGTCTGGTGGAGCTAGGAGGGGGACCTGCTCCGATCGACCGGATTCGGACGGCCAGCACTAATTATCTAAGGCTTTGAGCCTGTAAATCAATGCATGTTATCCAGGAATTTAGTGAGCCCTATGCCGCGTTGATCACTTGTTAATTCGGTCTGTTTTTGCAACTTTTCAGCGCAATGATAAGGCTGTCCGCACTGGTGGTCCTCTATATCCATCCTTTAAAAGGAATATTTCATCCTGATCATCGAGATTCTCTCCTCTATACCACTTTCTCCCGCACCCGTCATACTCTATATCTCATACTCTATACTAACTTCCAACGGCGGCCCCACTTGTCATCCTCTATAAATTTTATCAAAATATATCCATCTGAGATCTTGTTTTGAAGGATTTATTGCAACGAATTTAATGGTGCAATCGGAATTTAATTTGGTTTTTTGGTTTGTGAGTTATAACATTTTTTAGTTCAATGAAAACGTGGGGCCCGCCACTCACTCTCTCCCCTCTCTCCCGCGCATGCTCTGGCGACGGCGTCCTCCCTCTCTCTCCTTCCGAGCTAGCGCATACCGGAGCTCCTCTATGTCCGCTAGAAGGAGCGTGCGAGCGCTCGTCCTTTTTGATAGCGTATGAGTCAGCGGACGCCGGTGCAGCATTTTTTCCGCTATCCGCATCCTGAAGGATCGGGTCGCGGACGCCACTGCGGTCAGTCTAACCCAGCGACTCCTACATGTCTGCAATTCAGGAGGTGGTGAGGTGGCGATTTCTGAAAAGAGGCGAGAACAGGTGACAGGTGGGGAGGCACGTACTGAGGTGTACGGTGGCAGGTTTGTTAAGTTTTGGGAGGAGGGAGGGAAAGGAAGGTTAGCTCAGTACACGAAGACATTAGCCAGTGATCAGTGACGGTAGGCGCATCGACGCGTGTGATGCGTTGGAACGATCGATGTTTTGGGAGTATTATGTACGACAGTGCGAGTAGTAAAGAAGAACAACGATGCACCTCTAAATTAGAGCCTAATCATGTACAGTGCGGTACTCGTGGTTCAGCTTAATCATGCATGGTTCGGCATCCCAATCATCATGTATGTGCTGATGTGCATGGTGTCTGCTGCTAGCTAAGCTAGTCGATTGAACGCAATCATCATATGCGTGCCTTGGGACGAAGCCTGCTCCGGCAAGCTGCGAAAGAAGAGCGCGGCTATTTGCTCCTCTTTCCTTGGAGTACAAGCTGCTAGGTGGGGTGTTCCATCTGGCTAAAAGTCAGCCACTCAGTCAAAGGTCAGGAGTCAAAATTTCCGAAGGAAACAAAAGAAAGGTCAGAACCAGAGATATGGTTTGACCGGGCGACTTGGACTCGGGCAGCATGCAGCTGGGGCGTACGTGTGGGTGCTCCGCTGTCAAGAGAGACAGAGACCGGCACAAAGTTGAAACGCTCCTGGAGTGGAGTGGACTGACCAGTGAGTCAGTGACTACTATCTGCCTATCTAATTGCGTGCCCGCTGCCGCGGCACCATTAGGGATGGCAACGGGCACAATATCCGCGGATATAGCCCATTCAAACCCGCACCCACGAGCAAATTTTCAAATCCGCGCCCGCGCCCGTCATCCGTCATGGGCAAACATCTTTGCCCGTGCCCGCCGCCCGCGGGTAACCTGTGCCCGCGGGCACACCCGTCTGTTCACCGCAAATCACATGAAACAGAAATAATTGAAGAAGCACATGTATGGATAAACTCCCAAGAGATGCATTTCAGATGCCTTCACTGAAGTTCAAACAATTCCATGGATACATCCTCCCAAAAAGAAATTCCATATACAAATACCTCATGTTGTTACACATACGCAGCAGATTTATATTAACAAAAAAACAAAAGAGCCAGAGGATTGGCCGATTGGCACCAACCAAAGTGATAGAACCAAAACAAATCTTAAACAATGCTTCATGCTGTTACCCATACGCAGCAGATTTGGATAGAAGCAAGTTGCAGCAGCGGAGAGGAGTTCCAGGCGCTCGCGCTCTGACCCAGGTGCAGCAGCGGAGGGGAGGGACACGGCGGCGAGATGCATCTGTAGCGGAGGCATCGCCCACGTCCCATCACCCTCGCGAAGAGCTGCGGCGGCTCCAGCTACGCCGATGCGTGACTCGGGACACGCGCGTGCGGGGCGCTGGGCCGGGGTCGCGGCGGCCGGTGCCCGGTGGGCGGTGGCGTCGCGAGATCTGAGGAGCGAGGCTGAGGGAGGTGAGGTGGGGTGGCGGCTTGGGGCTGGTGGCCGGTGGGGTGGCCGGGTGGGACTGTGGGAGGATAAGGCTGAGGGACTCTGCATATGTGTATATGTGGCCCATGTGTCAGGAGGTACAGCGGGTTTGCGGGTAGACGGGCACGAGCACTAGAATTTCACGCCCGCTACGTTTTGCCCATTGGATTCAACTACAAATCCGCATCCATACCCGTGGACATGAATCTAGACCCGGATGCTCGCCCTAACGGGTTGTTGCCCGCGGGCACGCGGGTAAATTGTGCCCGTTGCCATCCCTAGGCACCATCGCGGAGCAGTAAGCAGTAGTAGGCCAAGCAGGGACTCGAACTCGACGCCAGGTGCCTGGGCGACCCAGCCTCCGGGCTCGACGGTTCATCCGTTCAGTATTGCACTGCCTGACCGTAGCAGGGATCAGATTTCGTGTTTGGTTGTCGATGTTCGAGAAATGGAAGGAGTAGGCTATCAGAGGGTTCGCCTGATATTTTTTGTTTGAAAAAAAGATATTTATTGACGCTAAAACGCGCCGCGCCAAACACTCACACGCGCGGAATCGCAGAACGCAGACCTGGCTGCACAGAAACCGGTAAAACCGGTTTGGAAAACCGGTAAAACCGGTTTGCTAGGGCTTCCTGCGAAGACCAACGAACGCTCACCCGGGAGGGACCCCGTAAGGGTGTGCGCACCTTGGGTTGTCCTAGGCTCAGCAGGCCAGCTAGGACGCCCTCAAACGCCGTAGAGACGAGGGAGGAACAGCAACTAGGGTTTGGAAGAGCTAGGGTTTGAGAAACATAAAGCAGAGACAAAAAGTAAAGACAAATAAAAGATAAATTGTGTTGGATTGATTGGATGATCCTCAATCGGCCACAACCCTTTATATTTATAGGGTGGGAAGGTCTTGCCCCGCAAGAAAAGTTCAATTACAATTCGGATCTACAAAAAGAGTCCAATCCTATTACAACTCAGGGAAAACCGGTTCCACCGGTCCCAAATCCGGTTCCACCGGTTTGTCTTGTCAGACGCGTCACAGTGAACCAAACCGGTTCCACCGGTTCATAAATCCGGTTCCACCGGTTTCTGCAGAACTTGTTCCTTGCCAATTTTGATCGTCAACATATGCCCCCATGTTTTCTAGTAAACTTGTGCACTAGAAAACACTTCTAAGATCAAAATTGTTCTCTGGACGATGTTAAACATATAAAGCATCGGCCATGTCGTGCGTCTCACCTATGTTGAAGTTGAAGCAACTTGTTTTGGTCTCCACACCATCCTTGTAGGTGCCGCTGATTTTTGTTCAACTTCTGGATCCATTGATTGCCTGCGCATCCTTTGTAATTTTCTCTTTTGAGTGCGAGTTAAGCCTGAGGGACACCACCTCGGCTGCATATACTTAGAATCTGATTTGCTGCTGTTCTCACACTGTTTAGGATTAGTACATGCATCCTTTTTAACCGGATTACCACAGTAAGCAATCGGTTGTTGCAAGACACCATAATTTGGATAAGAAATAATATGTGGCGGCATGTACATACTACCATAGTCACTAGGAGTATAATAACAAGGATATGACCAAGACAACGGCATATATGATCCACCAAAATAATATGGTGCAGCAGCATAATTACCTTGGTGTTGGTAAAATTTTTGTCTATCTTGGTGTCTTGGTGTTGAATTTGCATCTCCAGTGCTATGTGATCGACTTATTTGCTTCTGGACAGCTCCCTTCTTCTTATATTTTTCCAAAAGCTCTTCGAAGGTCGGCCTTGTTTTCTTCTTTGAACCGCCAGAATCTTCAGGTGTAAACCGGTTATACCGGTTTGTGGAACCGGTTCCACCGGTTCTAACAGAACCAGCATCTTTGCTCTTGTTTTGCCCCCTGAGTGTCAAATTTTTTTTGCAATTTGAGGGTCTTTCTTCAGCCACACCTTCTTGCTCTTTTTCTGTTCTGGTCGTGCTTCACCAATGATTATTTTTTTTCTTTTGTTGTATCGGCTTGATTCGGCCGGATCAACACTTTAGGATTCTGTAATTCAATGGTATTGACAGAGAAATTCTTAGGAAAAGGATCAGAATCAACTTTCATTTCATGCAAAGTCAAATGGCCTTCATTAAGGGCCGATTGAATTCGCCTACGAAATACATTACAATCATTAGTTGCATGTGAGAAAGAATTATGAAATTTACAATATGCACGTCGCTTCAACTCATCAAGCGATGGTAAAGTATATGCACATCTGATGTATCCATTTTTATGCAACTCATCAAATATCCTATCACATTTGGACACATCAAAAGTAAATTTCACTTCTTCTTGCCGATTTTTGTGGATCGGCTTAAGTGAAGGGCAACTATATGATTGAGACTTGCTTGGCCATGTAAATTCAGCAGCACATACTTCTCTATTCTCATCGTCGAATGAATCATAGTTTAACATATGCATGTTAGGACGATCAGATTTTGGCCTAGCATCTTTACTTCGGCTTTCTTGAGCCAAAGCTTTTTGTAATACTTGGTTAATGGTAAGAAACTCATAGCCTTCTAATTTATCTTTGATATGAGATTTCAAACCTTTAAAAGCTAATTCGGCAAGATCTTTTTCAGAAATAATCAAACTATAACATTGATTTTTTGTATCTCTAAATCTTCTAATATAATCAGCAACAGATTCATCATTCTTTTGCATAACCGATGTTAAGTGAGATAGCCTCAATTCATTATCACCATTATAAAAGTGCTCATGAAATTTATGTTCTAATTGAGACCATGTATAAATAGAATTAGGAGATAATGCCGAAAACCATGAGAAAGCAACACCAGATAATGACAAAGGAAA